>CACVCL010016914.1:0-179988 GCA_902729485.2 Mus minutoides
CTCCCCCTCCCCCTCCCCCTCTCTCTTGCACTCTTTCTGCCTCCTGCCTGTGGATCAGAATGTAAGCTCTCAGCTACTGCTCCAGCACCATGCCTACCCTCTGACACTGTGAGCAAGCCCCCAATTAAGTGCTTTTTTCTATAAGCTGCCTAAGTTGCAGTGTCTCCTCACAACAATAGAATAGCAGCTGAGACAACAAGCAAATAAACACATAAATAAGTAGCACAGACTATTTCTCCCTTAAGCCTTCCAATAACGGCACGTGGACATGCTGTCCACAGGGTGGTCCAGACTCCAGACAAGCCAGATGACTCTGATGCTCTCCGTTTTCAGCTTCACCGCCACTTGTCCCTCATTTCCCAATGACTAGGAGGAAAGGAAGGAAGCAGAAGGCCCGGGTAAGGACTTGCTTTTGAACCGAGGAAGTCTGAGCTTGTATATACTGCTTTACTCTCATTATATTCAGTAACACTAGTCATGTGGCTATATACAGCTGGTTCTAAGAGAAACTGAGAGCATATTATCTAGTCCCCACAAGCTGGAGGCCAACCTGAAATACTCCCACAAATATTCACCTCAATTATGTTGGTCCCTCTCTTAATCACCACAATTTCTCAGCTCCAGCCAGCTAGCATAGATTGTCCCAGCAAACAAAGATTTCATTTTAATGATGCTGGTCTCTTATTAATCACAGATGTTTCTGCAGCCCCAGATGACTAGACACAACATATTTTTAGTTCATAATATCCTGGGAATAGTCCCAATAGAGTCTTTGCTTCCCTCTGAAACTTCGAAAACCAGGACTCAATTATCTCCATTTCTTTCAACATTCCAATCTTTCAGGCTCCTGTAACAAACCATTAAGCTTGGAGCACTCAATGACTTTTCTAGTCTAGAGTTCCAAAGTCCTCCCACAATCCTTCCCAAAGCAACATGTTCAGGTGTGTCACAGAAACATTCCAAAAACCTGGTACCAAATTCTGCCTTAGTATACTATGATAAAACAGTAGCCAAGAAAAGGTTTATTTGCCTTAGGTATTTGAGGTACCAGTCCATTGAGAGAAGTCAAGGAAGGTGCAGGCAGGAACTAAAGAAGGAGACCATGGAGGGATGCTGCTTGCTGGCTTGCTCCCTGGACTCCCCACTTTGCTTTCTTATACACCCCATGATCACCTTCCCAGGTATGGCATCACCCATGGTGGTTTCGACCTTCCTACAGCAGTCATTAATGAAGAAAATATCCTACAGACTTGCCAACAGGCAATCTGAATGGAGGTATTTTCTCACTTGATGTTCATTTTCTCAGATAACTCTAGTTAGTGGTAAGTTCACACACACACACACACACACACACAAAACCAGGATACCCTCTTACTGTTAACTCACAGGTCCAATCTCTTCGTAGCTTTGCATATAAAGGATATATTCTTGGTTACAAGTAGATAAAATTCACTCCAGTTAGGTCAAGGAGAAAATGTGTCCAAAGGACAGCAGTAGCACAAGAATCTTTAGAAAAACTGGAAATTCTGCTCTGAAACTGAGATAGCTCAAGGCAAAATGCAAATCCTATTCCTGGTTGACCTTTGAAGAAAGAGAAGATAATACCAGATGAATTACACTGTGTCTGCCCCAGAAAAGCCTCTGAAATATCTTGGCTCTGCAGTCACTTGTCCCAGAATGAGGCTGCTGGCACTAGCTTAGGTGGGTCACCAGGTTTGAGTGGAGATACTGCATCAGTGCATCTAATTGGGGCAGCCACTGACACTTGCTGGTGCATGGTTGCATGGGAAATGGGGAAGGGTGCCTGGATTCTCTAGTGGAGAGTCCATGCCTCAAAACCTGGATAACTTACCTGCCTAAGAAGGGTTTTCCATGGGTAAGGCATCAGAAGTTATTAACAATTCAGGATGGGACTAATGTTTTTTTTCTTCAAACATTCCTAAGACCCTTTCTTCTTGTCTAAGGTGTGGAGCACTGGAAATACTGAGATGATTTCCCTACAGTAGTTTTTTTTTTTTAAAAATAAAATAAAATAAAAGACCAAAGAAACCCTCAGAACTTTCCAGTTCTAGAGCAGTTTTTAGGTGATTTAACAGGACACAGGCAAAGACAATCTGGCCTGTTTTCAGTGCTAGAAGTAATTAGCACCTTTAGCTACACCATCTTGTAAGTGACAGTCAGTTCCAACCTCCTTCTTCACCTCACTCTTCTGCCTTCCAAAGCAGCTTTATTTTTCTTGTCTTTCTGTAAGTGTCCAGTGGTAGCTATTTACAGATAGTAAAGTTTCATTCCTCTTATAGAATAATGTTTTTCTAATTTGCAAATGCATCTAACAGAGAAGCTGGAATTGAACAAGCACTGATTAGGGCACTGCATCTATGGCTCTATTCACATAGAGGCCTTTGTCTTTTTGTTTTGCTTTTTTAAAGATTTATTTGTTTATTATGTGTAAGTTCACTGTAGCTGTTTTCAGACACACCAGAAGAGGGCATCAGATCTCATTACGGATGGTTGTGAACCACCATGTGGTTTCTGGGATTTGAACTCAGGACCCTCGGAAGAGCAGTCAGTGCTCTAAACCGCCGAGCCATCTCTCCAGCTCCACATAGATGTCTTTGAAAAGAGAAATAGCACTTATGGCACCATAGAATATTGTCACATTATAATGAGATTAATTAATCAGATGCATGTCACCAAGTCACGCTGTTTATGGGCACAATGAACTTCCAGAGGATTAGCTAGTTTAGTTTGGGTTCCCCATGTCAGACCAGAATGCTCCTGCAGTCTTTATTTGAGAGGTGAGAGAACAATAAGAGGAGGAAGGAGAAGGAAAGAGAGAGCATGCAAGCAGCAAAGGCTGTGCAGTGTGGAGCTTATCCCATGGAAGGACCTTGGGGAGCCACGGAGGGGCCTGAGGGAGCCACTGAGGGAGCCACGGAGGGGCCTGAGAAGTGGTGAGATGCTGAGGGTTTCTCCCAGGGAGTGCTAATTTCCAGGTGGCAGACTTTACACAGCGAGATGGACCTGTTACTAGAGATGTTCAGTGCCTGGGTCCTGACACCCCTAACAAGCCGAGGTAGGCAGTCTGACAGCAGGACCCTATCCTTAGTCAACGAGGTACATTTCTTGTGGGCAACAAATAGATGGCTCCTATTTTCTAACCCATTCTACTACTCTAGTACTTCTGTTTGGAGAATTTGAGCCATTGACATTCACACTTTCCATGGAAACATGTATTAAATGAATGAACATGAGGACATGATCATTCTGAGGTGTGGTTGAGGAGGTTTTTGTTATAGATATGAGGGAGAGTTCTTCCAGAGGCATCTGCAAGAGTCCAGATTGAACATGGCCATCAGATTGAACTGAGCCAATTGAGGGAGGGAGGAGTGTGGACAAGAGAGGAAGAGAAGAGAAAGAGGCAAGAGAGGGGACCAAGAGAAGAAGCAAGAGGACAAAGACAATGTGTGATGGAAATGGCNGGTGTATTTATCTTCCTTTTCAGCCTGTTAATTCTTTCAAGTATCTTCTATAATGCTGTCTTTATAGTCATTAATTGCCTTTGTTTCTGTTTGTCATGGAAAGATTTTTCTTCTTCTAATGAAGGATAGTTTTAGTGGGTATGGTATTCCAGGTTGACACATGCTATCTTTCAGAGCTTGGAAAACTTTGTCTCATGCCCCTCTGGCTTTTAGGTTTTGTTTATAAGTCTGCTGGGTTTCTGGTGTGGTCAGTGCTTCTATCTAAAAGCTTTCAACATTCTTTCATTGTTGCGTGTACTAAGTATTATACAAATACTTAGTATTTTTATAATATGATGTGGAGAGATTTTTTTTCCTTGTGTTGTCTGTTTGGCATCCTAAATGTTTCCTGCATCTGGATGACAACCTATCTCCCTAGATTTCTTTCCTGATATGATTTTGCTTAATATATTTTACACCTTTAACTTGTAGTTCTCCTTCCTTGTCCATAATTCATAAATTTAATTTTTAATGACACTACAAAGATCTCATTTTGTTCATATTTTAATAATAAAAATATTTTATTTTTAATGATGTGTGTGTGTACCTGCGTCTGAATGGGTTAACGTGCATGTGAGTGCAGATGACTTTGGAGGCCTCACATCCCTGTGGAGTTGGAGCTACAGGCAATTGTGAGATGCCTGATGTGTAGTGAGAACCAAACTCTGTCCTCCATCAGAGTAATATCCACTCTCCGTTACTGAACTATCGCTCCAAACCCCCACACTTATATTTATTGTCTAAATGTTCTAATTAATCTACATTGTTTGTTTCTATATGATTTACTAAGGTTTTTCTTTTTTCTGAATGTCAATTTAACTTCTTTTGGCATTTTTGTCTTTCATTGAAGTCCTCTTCTATATACTGTATTAATCCTTACTTTACTTATCGAATTGCCTTTGAACAATTGTCTATTTAAGCTTGTTTCTGTCCTCTTTGGCTTTGCTAAGCATTCTTGTCATCATTTTGTTGGATTCTTTACTCTCACTGCAATCCATCACTAAGGAGCTTGCTGTTTTGGGAGGCTCATGTTGCTATGATTTTATATGTTTCTTGTGTTTGTGTAGTAGGCTTGCACATCTGCTCTTAGGTTGTGGGTTGGGTTTTCTAACCTCCTGTATTCTTTCATTGGAAGTTTTTTACAATGCTTAAGTTGGACTATGTTGTACTTAAGGTTGAGGTGTTGTTCCTCTTCATTGAACGAGGGGTGGGACAAACATGTGCATGGTCCTCACGCAGCTCCAGGGACCACGCCAAGAGTAGACTACTAAGTGAAGAAACTATCAAAACTGATGCACAGGCCTGCTGAGGAAAGAGACAACTAGCCAGGCAAATATAGTCATACATTCATCTTCAATAATTTTGAAAACTAAAGGGCCAATGATCGTATGTTTTGTATAAGATGTTAGTTATTACGGGTAAGAATGAGAAAGCTAAGCAGAGTGTGACTAGTGATTGATATCCGAGTAACAAATAAAAATAGAAGAGAAAAAAGTTAGTAGGAGGGGGAATTATAAAGGAGAAAGGATGAATTAAGGCTGTTCTGGTTAAAGGTAGAAAGCAAAGAGAAAGGGATAAAGAAATACAATCGTATAACACAAACAACCCTGCAATCAGGAGGCTGTGGCAAAGAGATCCCCAACCCTAGGCCAACTGTGCCCATTGGAAGAGACTACCTCAAAACAAAACACAGCACAAGGTGACAGAACAAGACAAAACAGCTTACAAAGTTATTGTCTTGATACACTCTGTCTTGATGTCTTGATGAGGTCACTTAGCCAAGCCCTGAGACAAATTCTCAGTTCAATAAGTGAAATAAGCCACTTGCCTGAGTCAAGGCACAGAAGGTTTCTATGCTGTCACTTGCAGGAGTGTGATGCATAACTTGTCTCTACTCCACCTTGTTTTCCTTTCTGTAGTCATTTTGACGAGTGTCATCTAGTGACTGTCAAACCTTTGTGGTATTATGCATGTGGATTGCCCTGTAACCAGAGAATGAGGTTCATGGTCTGGGAGACTACTATAACCAAAAGTCTTTCTGTCTGTAGGTGCTGGAAAGGACAGATCACAAGCTTTCCACCAGTGAGATAACACTGTGAAAAGAGAAATCCTTGTCACTGAGTGACAGATGGTTTCATCCTTCCCCTAATTATTTCAGTCAGAAATTCCTTCCACTTTGTGGCCTCAATCTAGTTATCACTGCCCCAGGATCAAATGTGAGTCCCTTCTACTCTTTTTATGCACACGATCAACCATATTTTATTAATTGTATTCCTGGCTCCCTTCCAGTTGCCTATATTCTACCCTGAGGAAGAATTCTGTATAAGCCCTGGTACTAAGGAATTAGAAATCTTAATGCAGTTTGACATCGCCTTTTCAAAAACATCACCAGCCATGCATCAAGTAGCCATTTATCTCTATAAACATAACTGCCTCTATGTTAAAACACAGACTAGATAGAATATTTCTATCTCATAAGGGATTGCGAGTCTCCAACTTCAACAGTTCCTCCAAGAGATATTATAGGGCTCACTTACTAAGTCCTGTCTTACTTGTCAACTCTCTCCAGCCAGTGCTGCTAAGTCTCCATGAGTTGAAGACCTGTGTGGAATAACCAGGGGACCCCAAGAGTTTTAAGCTCAAGAGCAGTGCAAACAAAACACTTCTCATTTTTATTTCAAAGCAGGTAAATCATAAGATGATGTTAACAGTTATTAAACAAATACAACCACAGAGGGAATACACTTCGTGCTATGTCTTATCATCTTTGGTCATGTGAAAAGAGCCAAGACTATTCCTCCCAGGACTTTACTGTCCCATGGAGATAATGTGGACTTGTTAAGGTATTCCCTTTATGTCCTGGCTTTCAAGTGCATTCACTTATCATGGCTTAGGCCATTTTTTTCTAGGAAGCCACCTTGTGAGAAGAACACTGAACACTCTGCCCCGTTCATAGTTCACAGTGAGTTCACAGCTTTTTTACACAGGCTTTTACAGTTACTTTTTCAATTTTTCTGTGATAAGAGACCATGACCAAGGCAACTAAGAGAAGAGAGTGTTTAATTTGTGAACTTCAGAGTGAGCCCATGACCATCTCAGTGGGGAGCACGGCCGCAGGTAGGCAAAGAGATGGTGTAGTAAGCTGAGATATTACATCCTCATCCACAAGCAGGAGGGAGAGAGTCAGCTGGGAATGACATGGGACTTTAAATCTTCAAAGCCCAACGCCAAGTGACACACCTCTTCCAACAAGGTCACACCTCTGAATCCTTCCAACACAGTTCCACCAACCAACTGGAGACTTAGTGTTCAAACATGCGAGCCTCGCTTGAAGGGAAGTTCTCATCCAAAACACCTCAGTTCTTTTTATTTCATTCTTCACCCATTCCTTTTAAACTCTTAAGTATATTCTAGGAAATAGTCTTTTGACAAATGAATGTACTAGATGAATACAAAATAAACTCGAATAAACTGGAGCCTGGGGAATATAAGATACTCTTGCATATATGAACAAAAAGTTATTATTTCCCCCTTTGAATCTATTACCTTTGGTGGAAACAGACAAGAGAGATGTCTTGTTTTTCCAGAAATCAGCTGGAATTAAAAAATATAGGTTCATCAGCCTCCCAATGTTTTATGTTCAGAATATTTCTGTGAACATAGGTATGTTGTACCAGCAATTTGAAAAAGGAGATTAGGGATTGGGAGTGGGGAGATAACTCAGTAATTTTTTGCTGCACAAGGGTGGGGACATGAGTTTAATCCCTGGTACCCACCCAGAGTACCCAGTGCTCTCCTAACAAGCTGTAATCCCAGGACTGGGAAGGTGGAGACAGAAGGTGTCTGGAGCTTGTTACCTGCACAATTCAGCCAAACCAGGAAGCTCTAAATTCAGTGAGAGACTCAAAAATTAAAGCAATTGTAAGTGAGGAAGATAGTCAACCTCTGGGCTCCAAATACCTGCATATCCACATGATCTCATACCCAAACACACCCTGCAATATTTTTCTTAGCTAGCCACAAAGCTCTTAGAAACAAATAGTCCCATATGGAGCTGGGGATTAAAGTCAGACCTTCAGTCACAGTAAGCATGAGTGTTAGCATGGAGCATCCACATCCCCTGTAGGAAATATTTCTGATCCATAGTCATCAGCTACTGCCTATAGTTAAAGTGCTATGGTTATCCACAAAGTACCATCATATTTTTTAATAAATACCTTCTTTATAAAAGCCAGCTCATAGTCTGTTTAACACCTAGTTCTGGGCCTTTAGAAAAATTTGCATGTCGAGCTGGAATCTGTTGTGTAATCTTTTAATCCTTTCTCCGGAGCCTTTCAGCACAAACTTTTTCTAAAGAACTCTTCTAAAACAAAACAAAACGATGCATGGGATTCCCTTCATAGCTATTAGAGAGTTTATTGATTGGCTTGAAACAGACCGGGTTTCTTTTTTCTCTTCCCCACACGTATCCCACAGGAAACATACAAAACTTAATTACCAGAACCTTCCATGGGAAACAAAGCCTCTGAGGGGTGAATGTCCAGAAAGTTTGGTTTTATAAGAAGACTTTGAATTCCAAAGATTTGCTACCCACAATCCAAAACTCCCCCATAGCTAACAATTTCTAGCTCCTTTTCATGTATTATTTCTAAAAAGAACATTACCTTTAACAGTAAATACCCCTACAGTGTTAGAAGAAAGAATAAGTAAAAAATGGCAAGTGGATACATATGGAATTTACTGGCTTGCACATTAATTATCCCAGGTGAGATGAACAGTGGGTGAGTTTAACAAGCCTTTAAAATCCAAAGCTCCAGATAAATAAAAATTAAAAATCTAAATCTCCAGAGACATACACTCACAGCCTTCTGAACATATGCGGTATAGGTTTGACTTTCATTACATAGAAGTTTAATTTTAAAAATATTTTCAAGCGTGCGGTATAATTGATTGAACATAAGATATAAGACCCCCTTATTGTCCATTAAGCAAGTCAGAGGCCTTCATGTACAGGACCTTAATACAGAGTTCTAATTTCGTGGCATTTATCAGTCACATAAGATAATTCAAAATTTTCTCTCCCCAAGACATTGAATCCTGACGTAAGTTAATCCTGTTGAAAATCTTTCTTTATTAATAGTGTTTTTTCAGATGCTATAAATAAAGTTTATATGGAAGTTCCTGTTTGTTTCCAGGAAAAAAATACAGGTACAAAATTAGTGTAGTGAAAATGATGATTATTTTAGCTTTGCGGGGAGCCTACCTCATAGGAGACATTGAAATTTTGAAGATTACTCAACATGGGAATATAAAATCTTATTTAATTTTTTTTTGAAAATTAAGTCTTGGAGTGACAGCAGAACACACTTGGCTGGAAAATATTTATGCAAATACGTTGAAGAGTAATTTCCATACCTGTATTTCCTTGATTAATTTTTATTCACCACATTATTATTTTGTAATACTTATGAACACATAATAAATTATTGCTTATTATTTTAATCATATTTAAAGACATTGAAATATATATATACTTTTGGCTATTTTATATATATATATATATATATATATATATATATATATATATATATATATAAATCTTTGTGAAAATCTAATAAGGTATATGGATGAAAATTTGAATGCAATCTGTATATATTTCCTTCTTGTTTATAAAAAAAATTAATGATTTAACCAATCTACACATTTATCACAATTTGTAGCCTCATACTTTATAATGAGAAAACACTTTTTTTTTTTTTACTAAGTCACTTTGCACAGAGAACACATCTTTTTATTCAGAGATCCCTGGCTCTGAGGCATAGTGAACATATTGGTGGAGAGCTAGAAGCTAGCTGGGTGTGTTCTTGGGTTTTAATAGTACTTGAGCTTGTAAAATGACAAAAATATGATCTCTTAAAGTCATGGTGAAAGCAACGGGCATTTCTTCTTGGAATGGGTATCTTCTTCACCGCTGAAGAAATGACGGCAGTGAAGAACAGCCTGATGTGAGATGCCTGCGCCATCACCTGAGACCAGAGTGATATCCATGGGGCCACCATGCCTGGGTCTATGGCCTACAGCACCAGAGTCTGTGGTGATGTCCCAGCCAGTGTTACCACCACAGGCCACTCCAATGTTTGAGGGATATGCTGGACCCTTCCCTCACTGACTATGGTAAGTGTGATAGCTGGTCCTGCTCTTTTCTGGGGCCCAGAGGGAGTGCTGGCCCCTGTGCCAGTGTCTTGTCATTGTCGTTGTGACTGAGGGAGAGAGCTGGCAGGCTGGCCAATTCAGCTACCATCCAGGCCAGATCCAGGGCTTTGAGTTGGCCCACCCCAACATCTACCCCATCAGTGATATTCTAGAGCTTGTGAAGGGAACCAAAACCACAGGATCTCCAACAAAACAAATGATATCTAAGATCTGTCTCAGTGAGGATCCAGTATTGATAGTGTTAGCAGGAGCCAGAGGCCTCCAGCCAGACCAATGACTCATTACAATGAACATTTGCAAGAAAAGCTGTTTGGGGAAAATGCTTGACACACAGAAGTTTCCAATGCCAGTACAATAAATAAATATGTGAAGCAGAGGCAGGAAAACAGAGGAGTAGAATGGTACATTCTCCATGGAACCAGAGGCTTGACAGCTGGGGCAGGTGAGAAAGAAGGCGGTAGTTGATAGAGGTGCAGGTCCTTGCCAGAGCAGAGTGGTCGGGTTGACCAGATGGGTTTTTTGTTCATTTTTCAAAATTTTTCATGTGTGTGTGTGTGTGTGTGTGTGTGTGTGTGTGTGTGTGTAGCAGGTTACAAGGATGGAGAGCAAGTATGGTATGATTGGGAAATGAATGGGACTGGGGTACATGACGTGAAATTCCCAAAGAATCAACAAAAAGTATGTTAAAAAAGAAAAAACTGCTTTCTACCTCTCAATTGCTGGGATTGTAAGTGTGTACCACCACATCTAATTACATATGTAATATATATATATATATATATATATATATATATATATATATATATATATATATATATGCAAACATATTCATACCTTAAAATATTACTTTAAATTTTTGGAACAATTTTACTTTTGTTTTATTTTATTTTTAATTATTTTATTTAAGTTCCAGACATTGCCCCTCCCAAGTCCTCCTCCCACCATTCTTTATCCCATTTCCTCCCCTTGCCTCTGAGAGGGTGCTCCCCATCCACCGGGCATTCCCCTCTTCCCTGTGGCCTTGAGTTTCTAGAGGATTCAGCCCATCTTTTTCCGCTGAGGCCAGACCAGGCAGTCCTCTACTATATATGTACCAGGGACCTCGGACCAGCCTGTATATGCGTGTATGCTGCCTGGTTGGTGGCTCAGTCTTGGGGAACTCCCAGGTGTCCGGGTTAGTTGAGACTGCTGGTCTTCCTATGGGGTCGCCCTCCCCTTCAGCCTCTTCAATCCTTCCCCTCATTCCTCATTCATAGAGGTCCCTGACTTCGGTCCAATGGCTGGGAGATCATGAATAAGAGACCAGCTTAGGCAACATGGTAAGAACCTGTCTCCAAAAGAAGTGATGGGGCTCAGTTGATAGAGTCCTTGGCTAATCTGTATGATGCCCTGGGTTCAATTCCCAATACTTCATAAACCAGCATGGTTGAAAGTAGGAAGATCAGAAGCTCAAGGCCATCGTCAACAACCCTAGGGCATTTGAGGTTGGCCTGGAATACAAGAAACTGTCTCAAGAGAAACAGAGTAACAACACCAACCCTAATTTTTAAATGGTCAATTTATGTAAAGTGTTTATTGCATGCCACCTATAATGTGAGCCCTGGTATTAAAAATAAAGGTTGAATTGTTAATTTAAAGAAAGAAAGAAAGAAAGAAAGAAAGAAAGAAAGAAAGAAAGAAAGAAAGAAAGAAAGAACTCTGTATTAGGAAGCAGGGACCAAACCAAATATTACACCAAAAGATGTATCCAACACTCCTGTCAGTTAGGGTTCTGTTCCACCAAAAGGAACACAGAGTGTACACACACACACACACACACACACACACACACACACACACGCACACACGCGCGCGCACACACACACACACACACACACACACACACACGTATGTGTATTCTTATCATTTCCCAGTCTGAACCACAGTTATGGTTCCTCACTACTTTCCTACATTAAGTATCTGATATGATTCCCAGATACAGGTGTCACTTAGGTCACATCAGAAGTTATGATAACAGAGGGTCCTTCCTGAATTTCAGACCAGAGCTCCTGAATTAACTAAAACTACTGCATCCTTAAAAGTATCTACAGTTTTATGAACTTGAAGTTGTTAAGTGGACAGAGATGTCCCTTTGGTGGGTGATTTTCTCTGCGTTATGAAATTGCTTTTTATGTGCATTAAATAGATAGAAGCCTGAACTAGCTCCGATTTCAGGTCCTGAACGCTTGCAATTTATCTTCTTTGGAAAAATACAAGGAGTGAAACTTACTGGTGGTCATTTCATGGCCAAGAGCCTGAGATGCATTTTGATCTGAAGCTATTTAATCTATACATCTCCAGCTCATGTTTCAATTTATATGGCTTCAGAACATCCTTCCTGGATTTTCATAACCACTATTTACAGCTATTTCATCTATTCTCTCTCATTTATTTCCCAGAAGTCAAGTTTTCTTCAAAAGTGCCCCCATAAATCACATTCAGACAGCCTATTTGGGCAGGATGTGTTCTTTACTAATGATAAATGTGGTGGTACAATTTGTTCTCAATACAAATGGCATAAAATTGGCTGTGAGCCACTGCTCAGATTTCTATTTTTGTATCTGTCTCTGCTTTTGCAAAAGATACCTCCTTAGAGCAAAGCTTACAGCTCAGACTTCTGCTCCCCCTTCGTAAGCTGCGTACATCTTAAATTTATATTCTACTTTTAGAAAAAAAATTTAGTCCGTCTAATTATAATAATACCCATCTTCATTGGAATCAGATTCTCTGTAGAGATGTCATCCAGCAGATATGTAGCTAATAAATCCTCAGAACGTTCTGACACTGCTTATGAATGACAGCAATTGTGTTATGTTGCTCTAAGAGAAAGACTGACTGGGTTGCTAGAAGACTGTTCCATTGATGAAGAGGATCCGGGAAGTTGGATTTTGGTGCCAATATCCTGATATAGTCTTCATGCTTCTGGGGCTTCCCCCAGTGCAGGACCAAGAAGTGGGCTCTTTCCATGGAAGCGTGAATTATCTCTTCTGATGTTTTTCGCTTTTGTCTTTTTTTCCCCTTTCCCAGTTCCTGTTGTTTGAATGCCCACACTGTTTATATATTGAGGACCACACTGATCTGTTGGAGTCCATGAGACATTTGGATTTATTTTCAAAAGATTCCTCCTAACTTCCCTGAATCCCAGAGATCTGGTTACACTCTGTGATCTTTGTGAGAAGCATAGCCTGGACCAGGGTTTGAGTTTCTAGATGAAACTCACAAACAAGCTCTATGTTGCCAGTGATAGTTCTGCTCTTGAGGAGTGTGGTTACATAACTGTAGTCCATCTGTATAGTCGTGTACCACATGGCCTGTGACAGACTGCGTACACAGCAGTTGTCCCATAAGATTGAAATGGAGCTGGAAATTTCCCTTTTTTTTTTTTTAATGGACTAGCCAGATTTCTCTTTCAGTGTAACACCTTATTCCATGGGTTTGTATTTGCTGTGTAGACAAATCTACTGTCTGCCATGTAGAAACACCACACACAATATTATGCATGACACATAATCTGTGACCTTATACTTTTGGCATTATTTTAGAATATAGTACTACTTCTTAAACAAGTAACTTGAAATAGTATGCGGTGTTATATGGGAGGTAGCGGCACACATCTTGTTTCTGCCTTGACTCTGGACTGCATCAAGAGGCCACATTGAGTTATTCGGCTAACCACCCAGGTCTACAGAAAATGCATCCAGTGATGAAGCACCCCCATCTTTAAACGACTCGTGAGTGTGTAGTTCCTACAAAAACAGGAAGGGCCTGGAAAGGAAGACGGAAAGCTGTGCTTTATTTATAACACTTCATGGGGAGGAGAGTTATTTATTTCACTGAAGTTACAAGATCTGTCGATTTATTCTGGATCCAGTTGCTCCTGCCGCTCAGTTTATGTTCTCTAACATATTTCCTATGTCTAAATAGTGTGTTTCCTTTGGAAATGAAAATTGTAATCCGTTTACAACGTGTCCTCTTAGTTAACTGCTTCCTGAGTTTCTGTCAGCTGGGTTTCATGGTGGAGGGTCAGGACAGTAATTTACTGTCTGAAAGATATGAGAGCAGTGAATGGCAGATATCCCAGGTCACACATAAAATACTCTGAAAATGTAGATAATGGCTGCAAATAGCCCCACACCTACGCCATTCAAAAATGTGAACAAGAACTAAGAGACAGAAGCCCTATACAAAGGAAGTCAGAACAAAGGAACACACTATGGTCATATACTGCATTCATAAACTCAAATCCCAGATTCTCACAACACGATAAAATTCTGAGTTAAAGATGGAAGAATCTTTTTAAAGAGTCAGATCTCTATGAGATATGCCTTTGGGTTGAACCTCAGTTGGTTATGTAAATATGTCCTTTTTTTTTTATAGAAGAAGAATTTTACATTTTGCAATTTTAGTGCTATACTTCATAGTATGGCAGGGCTACAGAGCTCGGAGCTGGGCTCAGCACGGCTGCATGGGAAAACACAAGCGCTCACACAGACCACAGCAGACCTCAGCAAGCACAGTGAGTAATTCACGAGCTTGGTCTCCTCATTTCGGCTCCCTACTATGCTAGACACGTTGACCTACAACCACAGTGTTAATATAGTTCATGTCCTATATTAATCAGGGACACCCCGATGTGTCAGGCAGCCAGCTGTGACCAGCAGGTGGCTGGGACCTAGCAGATGGCCCATCATTCAAACACATTGCAACACCTGCTCTTGAGGGGAGCCCCTTAAGGCAGGCCTTTTCCCTAAAGCCAGAAACTTTTTCAACAATTGTGCAAGTCATCCTATTATGTTTTATGACACATAAAGAAAATTTTTATCTCAGTCCGTCTTGGGAGCTGAGGAGATAGAGACAAAGGGGGCTGGTTTTGAGCCTACTATAGAAATATATGGAAATGAAGCAAGAATGTGGACACAGAGAAGGAGACAAAAGGATTACTGTGGCCTGTGAGTACAAACCCAGGTTGCCCCCACCCCACCTCCCCTCAGCTGCCCTCTGCTTACTGAACCGGCTGCTCTGCAGCTGGGACACCACCAGAGGCTGTGTTGAACAATTAAATGATCCCCACAGATGGCCACGCCTTAGCCAGACAAGGAACTATCTTCCCCGAGGATGTGTTAGTGATGATTGGTAACCTACTAAAAATAACCAGTGAAATCTTAACATAGAAGACTTCAGTACCTCCAGAGCTCATGTCTCTAGCTGCATATGTAGCAGAAGATGGCCTAGTCGGCCATCATTGGGAAGAGAGGCCCCTTGGTCTTGCAAACTTTATATGCCCCAGTACAGGGGAATGCCAGGGCCAAGAAGTGGGAGTGGGTGAGTAGGGGAGCAGGGCAGGGGGAAGGGTATAGGGAACTTTTGGGATAGCATGTGAAATGTAAATAAAGAAAATATCTAAGGCCAGGGGTGGTGGCGCATGCCTTTAATCCCAGCACTCGGGAGGCAGAGGCAGGCGGATTTCTGAGTTCGAGGCCAGCCTGGTCTACAAAGTGAGTTCCAGGACAGCCAGGGCTATAGAGAAACCCTGTCTCAAAAAAAAAAAACCCAAAAAACCAAAAAACCAAAAAAAAAAAAAAGAAAGAAAATATCTAATAAAATAAAATTAAAAAGACTTCAGATCTGTTTTTAAGAGACTTGGGTAGCAGATTATTAAAAGAACTTCCCACCTTGAAATTTCATGTCTTTCGTTATGATTATTTGAAGGTATAAATTTGTATATGTGGACAAATTATCCCTGGTGTCATGAATAAAAGAACTAGGTAGAGATCCCTGAACTATTTTTATCATAAAATACCGTAGGAAGATGCTGATGATAGAGACAGAAATCACGCAGGTAAAAATCCCTTGAATCTTGCTGCCCTTGCAGTTTAGGAGTTATCAATGACTGCCTGCCACAGGCATGTAGCCGAACTGCATCAGTTCAGTACTTCTGTATCTGAATACATGCAAAATAAAAACAAAACCTTAAAAATACATAAATCAGAAATAATATATTGTATTTATTAAATATGCTAATAAATTAAATGTATTTAAATATATTTTAAGGATGGTAAATCCTAAAAATACTGGTTTACTGGTTAAAGTCTTTTTTTAAAAAAGATTTATTTATTTTGTGTATATAAGTACACTAAAGCTGTCGGACACACCAGAAGAGGGCATTAGATCCCATTACAGATGGTTGTGAGCCACCATGTGGTTGCTGGGAGTTGAACTCAGGCTCTTAACTGCTGAGCCATCTCTCCAGCCCAACAATAGCTTTCAAAATAAACAAAAGTCTGAGTTACTATGTTCACAGATATCTTCTAACCACCAAGTTGAGATGCCACTGAACACAGTAGCTAACTAGAGCTTTGCAGCCAGTACCCCACCATTATGTGTTATTTGTACATATGTGTTCAAAAGATGTAAGCAACCTTGAAAACATATATATTATTAAAATAGTCAAATATTTTTAGAGTGTTTGAGCATTTATTTTTTACTTCATATAATTTGTTTATTAATTGTTTAATTTCTAACAGGATTTATGTTTAACAATAACTTGCAAATCCTGAGAATTCAGCAAGAACTTTTATAAATATAATAAATTAAGCCCTAAGTCAATGCCTATGTAATAAGAGCTGTTATTATCTACACTTTACATTAAGAGAAAACTAAATAACAGAGTTCAGAAACTTGCATACTATTCTATAATCTGTGCAGCTGAGTTAGGATAACAAACGCAGACTCTAAACTTTTCTGAGTTTTAGACTCTAAAGCTTTAGCTTCTCTGCTTTGTTGATGAAAACATACAAACTCAAAACAGTCCCTAGCAACTCTATTTTATCTCCATTTGCAGTCTAATTACTGATATGGCCAGAACTCTTTTAATAGATCCCTCAAGGTAAAGGTCTAATTTAGGAAGGAACGGCTGATTCGATAACTTATAGGAGCTGGTTAGAGGGAAAGCCCAAGGATCAAGGGGATGCTGCTTTCATTCTATGTGCCTGTGAGAGGCTGCATGCCAATCAACTTCCCTATGCAGGATCCTGTTGAATACACTTTGCAGAGAATAGCAATGTGAATGCACCTTGTTCTTGGTTATTTTATTTTATTTTAGTTTAGTTTATTTTATTTTAGTTTAGTTTAGTTTAGTTTAGTTTAGTTTAGTTTAGTTTTCTGAGACAGGGTTTCTCTGTATAGCCCTGGCTGTCCTGGAACTCACTTTGTAGACCAGGCTGGCTTTGAACTCAGAAATCTGCTTGTCTCTGCCTCCACACCCAGCTAATTCACCTTGTTCTTAAAGTTAGCATGCGACATCATTTCTGGCTAAGACAGACTAATAGAAACATAACAGTCACTGGGATAAATATATATTTTTGCCAGTGCTCCAAGGGAGTCTTCTGAGTGAGTCAAAATTCTAAATAAAAAAGACAATATTTGGGGAAGAAATGATATCATTCAACCGAAGAGTCTTTCACAAGAGGCAATTAAATACTGCTGGCCATAACTATCATTACATCATCCAAGCAAACAGCAAACTTTCCGCCATGATTTTTAGTGAGTCTCATTTTATCTATATATTTTGAAATAATTATCTTAAATTAGAATAAAGTAAATGCATGCTATAAAATGTAGACTGCCTAAAAGAGTTATACTAGTCTTGCTATTATGCATAAGATTTTCCATTATAGTAAACACATGATGCAACTGATGAAATAAATTTACCAATTATTAGATTGCTTTTTTCCTCCTTTTATTGAAAATAGATCTTTTTCTCTCATAAGTATCCTGATTACAGTTTCCCCTCCCTCTACTCATCTCAGCCCCTCCCCACCTCTCCTCCCATCTGGATTCACTCCCTTTCTGTCTCTCATTAGAAAACAAACAGGCTTCTAAGGGGGCAATAGTGTAATAATATAAAAGAAAAGCTAACACATGGGAACAGGAAAACAAAACAAAGCAAAACAAAAAACAGAAAGAAAAGATCCCAAGAAAAGACACAAGAAAAAGAGACCCGTTCATTCACACACTCAAAAAAAAAAAAAAAATCCCATAAAATGCTAAACTGGAAGCCATAATAAATACACAAAGGATCTATAAGATAAAAAGAGAAAAGAAAAAAATACAAAAAAAAGAGAGAGATAAAATTAACAGAATAAACAACCCTTCCAAAGAGAAGAACACACTTGATAAGGACCCTCCAAAGATGCCTTTGACTTGTCTGTTGTTTTCTGTTGGCCGTTTGCCCCTGGGCAGGGTGCCTATCCGTAAGAGATTTTTTCCCCTGTGAAACTCCTTGGAGAAAGTTACAGGTGGTTATCTACTGGAGATTGCTTCTGACTTAGGGATGTGGGGCACATGTTCATTTCTCCTCTCAGCTCTACGACCCCATCTACATTGCTTTCTAGTTGTGACATTTTGTGGTGAATTAATGAGTAACACTAGACTCATAAATTAATATTTCAATGAATTAATTTTGTATTTATAACCTATGGGCTTTGACTACATACTTAAAAACTCAAGTAATTACAACAAAAAATCCATACTCATTCTTGACCAAAAAATGTAGGATTGTTCAAAAAACTATTACAGTGAAGAGCTATATAAAATATTAATTGCCTCACCTGCTGCAGCACTTGGGAGAGTAGGTCCTGCACCTTGCCTAGGCAACATAATAGAGCTGGCCTGCTGGCATGGATCACCCTGAGGGCATAAGAGCAGGAGAGCTGGCCTTGCCCCTTGCTGGCTGAAGCTTTGTGTGAGCTAGTCTGGGCAGTGCTAGAAAGCTTTCCCTGGTGGTATTAGTGTGGGTTCAGGAAAGCTGGCAGGCTGACCAGCTCAGCTACCTCCCAAGGCCAGATCTAGGGCTTTGAGTGCCCACCCCAACATCTACCCCATCTATGAACTACTGGAGTAAAGGGCAGCCAGTCCTACAGATCCAAAGCTGCAAGTTCTCCATTGCACAGGGCAACAACAGGATAGGCCGGAATAGTCCCCGTGAGAATCCAGTATTGGTAGTCTAGCAGAAGCCAGAGGTCCTTTAACAGACCAACAATCATTGCAATGGAGATTTGCAAGTAAAGAAATTGGATGAAAGGGTGCACTGTGAGACACTCTGTGACACACTACAGCTTCCATGATAAGATTTTTTTTTTCCTTTTGGAGGGGAAGTTGCAAGGGCAGAGGGAAGGTACAAAGGGACAGGGAGATGAATGGGACTGGGGTGCATCGTGTGGAATCAATAAAAAGTTAAATAAAAAAAAATGTGAATTGCTTCATAGCCAATTTATTTGGGTTATGAATTTAGAGAGATGGTGCCTGTCCTGGCTAGTTTTAATGTCAGCTTGTCACATGTTGTATTTATATTTAATTGTGCACATACATAGTACATGTATATAACCAATAACAATAATGTAATAATAATCAAAGAAAAAGAGGTTGTCAACCTGAAAGGGTAAGATGGGAGGAGTTCAAAAGAGGGTAGTTGGGAGGGGCTGGAGGGAGGAAAGAGGGTGTGTACTGGCTGGTTTTGTGTGTCAACTTGACACAAGCTGGAGTTATAGAGAAAGGAGCCTCCCTTAAGGAAATGCCTCCATGAGATCCAGCTGTAAGGCATTTCCTCAATTAGTGATCAAGTCAGGTGGGCCCATTGTGAGTAGTGCCATCTCTGGGCTGGTAGTCCTGGGTTCTATAAGAAAGCAAGCTGAGCAAGGCAGTAAGCTGGACCCCTCCATGGCCTCTACATCAGCTCCTGCTTCCAAATTCCTGCCCTGTGTGAGTTCCTGTCCTGGCTTCCTTTGGTGATGAACAGCAATGTGGAAAGTGTTAACTGAATAAACCCTTTCCTTCCCAACTTGCTTCTTGGCCATGGTGTTTTGTGCAAGAATAGAGACCCTAAGACAGGGTAGGAGTGATTTAATTCTATTTCCATTAAAAACACGGTTTGTAATTTGCTTGATGATTGACGTGGGAAGGCCCAGCTCACTGTGGGAGCTGCCGCTCACAGGACTGGCGAACTTGGGTGCTACAAGAAAGCAGACTGAGCAAGCCATGGGTAGCAAGTCAGAACAGAGTGACCCTCCATGGCCTCTTTATTAGTTCCTGCCCCCAGGTTCCTGCCCAGCTTCTTGGGAGGATGGACTACAAGCTGTGAGATAAAATAAACTCTTTCCTCCCCAAGCTGCCTTTGGCCACGGTGTTTATCACAGAACTGGAACTCTAGCTAAGACAGTACCTCCTGTGATCTCCATGGTGACAATAATAAAACAAGTTCACAAAAGAGGTTCCTCTTAATCAGCACAAAGGGGATTAAACCCTTTGCTAAAGCCTAAACCATCTCATTAAACTAACACCTAGGCAACTTTAAATAATTTTTAAAAAAAGATGAATATACTTGAATGTAATTTCTAATAATCAAACAACCTGGTTAACAAATTCAGTGCTAGACTAGTGTTGTTCAGACATGGGTAAAATCCTTTTGGGGGAATCAAATGACCCTTTCACGGGGGTCACATACAAGCGATCATGCATATCAGATATTTATATTACAAGCCATACGAGTAGCAAAATCACAGTTATAAAGTAGCAACAAAACAAAACCATATTTTGGTTGGAGGGCTCACCACAACATGAGGAACTGTATCAAAGAAAGGGTCACAGTACTAGAAAGGTTGAGGACCACTACTATAAATGAAAATCTGAAAACTTTTAACTTCAACATAATAAATATATGCTGAAGTTGCTAAGATCTATAGTAAGGGCAGGTCGGTAGTAAGGGCAGGTCGGTAGTAAGGGCAGGTCTTCTGGGGAAACTGTAAGGAAGACAAGGACAGCACTAGTTTTATTGTCTCAGCTGCAACTGTAAGAGCTGTGGTTACAGTGTGCAATGAATGCTGGACGGAGACAGAGTCAGTGTGTGTGTGTGTATGTGTGTGTGTGTGTGTGTGTGTGTGTGACTATAGGAAACACAGCATGTAAAGGGTTTTGGTGTTAGCTGTGCTTTCAGTAGCCTGGGATCCTTGAAGCAGATCTGTTGTGTATATGGAGAACTGAGTCATAATTACTCTAAAGTAATGTTTCCCAACCTATGGGCCCTGACCCCTTTGGGAGTCAAACGACCCTTTCACAGGGCTTGTATATCAGATACCCCAAATATCAGATATTTACATTACAATTCATAACAGCAGCATACAATTATGAAGTATCAATGAAAATAATTTATGGCTGTGGGTCACCACAACATGAGGGACTGTATTAAAGGGCCCACAAGATTAGGAAGGTGGAGAACCACTGCTCTAAAGGTTCAAAGTGTAGGGGTGAAGTGTTCCAGGGCCATTTCTCAAAAATCTCACAGTCTAGGGATCAAAATCAATTCTCTTCAAGAAAGACTTGCTGAGAGTAATTTCTATAAGACTACTACTGCCACCATGGGTGTGGCAAAGACACACTCAAATTGCATGTCTTTTCATTCCTGGCCATGGACTAGCACATAGCTTGCACATAACTGAATGGAAGCTAGTGGAATGAGAGTAGAACGACAAGGCCCAATCCTAGACTTGTCATGCCAGTGGCCCAGGGGATCCACCATAGCCTTACGGTCCTCATTTGCCAACTGGGTGCAGAGGATTCTGCACAGAAGCTGAGGTCCTAGCAGATGAAGAGTCCCCCTGACTGGTGTCATTGAAGACTGCCCCCAAGGCCAGAACACATTCTGCAGACTTCATGAATCAGAGCGAATGGTTGGGTGAAGCTGCTGGCCTAACCTTACTTGCCTGATGAATGGGGAAGAGGATGCACCACGTGAGCAAACAAAAGCGAACACAAAAATCAAAACAAGTCAGGTATGGTAGCACACTCCTGAAACCCCAACCCTTGGGAGGCAGAGGCAGCAGACCTTGGTGAGTTCTAGGCAGCCTGATCTACATAATGAGTTCCAGGACTGCAGGACTACATAGGGAGACGCTGTTTAGAAAACAAGATCAACAAAAACACCACAAATGCACACATAAAATGAAACAGAACAAAAAAGTCTTCCTCTTATTTATTTATTTATTTATTTATTTTGCTAAGGCTGTACCCATTCTGTTAAAATGGAACTGCCATTTCTGATGGATAGGTGACAGCTCTTGACACTTATTAGGTAACCAAAGCACGGCTATTTTCAGCAGGAAAACAAAGGGCTTTGGAGATATATAGAAAAGGAGAAAGGGTCTGAGAAATTTACACATCTCTTTTGTCCGAGGAAGAGCAAGAGGAAACATAAGAATAAGTAGACCTAAGAAGCAAGTAAACCAACCAATGAGCCAGAGAACCATCCCTAAGACGGTGCCTGAGTAATGTAGTACTATAAAAATCTGCATGAATTAGAACCTCTTACATGTATGTATGGAACCCAAGACCTTGTATGCTAAGTTTAAACATTATTTAAACAACAATATGTAAAGCCAGATACATATGCACACAAAAGAAAACATTCTGGATCACCTTGACTTACATTTATACAATAGTCCCAGCCCATATTGCTTTCAAAAAATCTATCCCTTCCCCTCCATATATCTCAGTTATTAATTTCTATGTAGGAAATAAAGAGAAATGCCCTTTATTATCATGAATGCCTTCTGTCAGTTGGATGTCTTCTTAGTGTATGATGCAGTTATTTGAAGACAAACACCTTGGACTTAGAACTATGATTTTTAACCGACTCTGGTATTTTATTTTACACATGTAAATTGAGATCAACAATATTCTCGCCTATCACACTGTTGCATGGGATTTTAAATGTAGAGATTAGAGAGACATCATGGAAAATTTGGCTTTGGTTGAATAATTATTTATTTAGAAATATCGGTGCAAACAGAAATGAATGTTAGAATGGTTAAGCGTAGTTAGAAAGATGAGAGGACAGGCTGGCTTATATGGCCACAAATCCTTTATAAACTCTCCATTCCATAGAATGCCAAGTATCAAACGTACTAATTTTGCACTGACACTGAAATATACCTGACACCAAACCATGACAAGGTGATACTCCCTTTTGAAAATAAAATTTACCCCACGTCTGGACCTACAGAGATGGATCATTCATGATTCAGAGTCCAACAGATCAGTTCTGGATCCAGTCCCTATTCACCGATGACCTGGGCATGGTGCACATCCTCTGCAAAGCTCGGTCTCCTCTTCTGGATAATGGTGATTGCCTATCTAGCTACTGTGTGGGGTAATCACCCCGAGTGTTGGCCCCTCTTAGTCTGCACTGGGTACCTAACAGACGTAACATAAACCTCTGTGCTCTGGCTGTTCTTATTCATATCGTAACTATGGTACAGACAGGAGGCTCTCTGCTCAAACCAGGGTCACTACTGAAATGACAAGTGCATCTATGACATCTCTAATGTGATTTTAAAATCTGTTTAAAACCCTTCCTTAATGAAGCCCTTAAAACTAGTGCAATGAGAAGGCCATCCTCTGCCCCCTAGTGGCTCCACATAATTAGCCAAGACATGAAGCAAAACATTACAGTTATTATAAACAAAGGAATCTAGTGTAGGTTTTTGGAAAGAAGCAATGTGTTCACGATAAGATTCCTTAATTTCAAACACTGAACCACTATTATAACTTTTCTTCCTGGTATCACATTGATCCCATTCCATGTTTGTATTTAAATGTTGCTACCATCTCCGGAGTGATGAGGGATCTTTACAGCTTACAGGCCACAGCTAAGTTCCTTGGCTTCTTCAGGGTAGGAAGTGAAATATCAACGCAGGGTTATATTCTCTAAGCTTTCAAAATATAAATAGAAAAGATACTGATTTTTTTAACATATGACTCCAGCAAGGGCTGAAGCAAGTTTATTTCCCCACCACCACCACCATGCTGCCTTTATACCATATGAAGTACATGCAAAAAATAGGGTCAGTTCTAGGTCAAAGAATGAACAAGGCATAAACAAAAGTCCTGAGATCACTGAGGAGAGTGTTTGTGGACCTCTCTTTATCTCTTAACCTTGGGGATGGGACAAGCCTGTGTTTATTATTCTTTAAACTAAATATGTATTCCTAAAAGAACAATAGGTCAGCCAAAGAATCAAGAACAGTGTTTAGACAGAGAAGACTACATGTCAAGGCAGATAGATGTGTGTGTGTGTGTGTGTGTGTGTGTGTGTGTGTGTGTGTGTGTGTCAGNGGAGAGGAGAGGAGAGGAGAGGAGAGAGACTGATTGAGATTTGCTGTAGAGAGTTGGCTGGCAGCCATGGAGACTGGCATGTCCCAGCAGGTGGAAAGGGTGATTGGCAAGCTAAGGAGAGTGAAGAGACTAGTTTAGTTTCATTCCAAGTCAAAGCCTGAGATCCCAGAGAGCTGATAGCGCAGCTCCAGTGTGAGATTGGCAGGTGTGAGCCCCCGGGAAAAGCTGGTGCTTCCATTCAAATCCAAGGCAGGAAAGAGTCTGTGTTCTACTTCGAAGGTTGTTGGCAGGAAGGCTTCTCTCCTCTTCAGCCCTTTTTGTTCTATCTAGGCCATCAGCTGAAAGGATGATACCACAACACATGGAGGACATTGTTCTTTATCCAGTCACTTAAGGGTTAATCTCAAGAAAGTCGACTTAGCCCAGGGGTGGAGCACTTGCCTTCCACAGATAAGGGCTGGGTTGAATCTCCAGTGCACTAAAAATAAAGTTAATCTCATTTAAGACACCTGTAGTATCTACACATGAATCTGGATACCCATCAAGTTGGCTAAATAATCAATTGTCCTATCATATGGTGTGTGGTGTCAGGTTCTGGAACTTTCTAGTAGCCCACTGTGATTGGGCAGTGAGGTAAGGGAGATCAATAGAAAGGGGCAGATTCCCACAAGCTTTGGGTGTATGTCTGGATTTCCATCTGTGGAATCCCTAAAGGTCTCTGCAATCAACAGCCCAATGTCTCTCTTGATGGCACCAAAGGCATGGCTCCTTGGCTTTCGGAAGTTAGGGCAAGTTTTTGCCCAATGACCTTCTTGGCCACATTTGTAGCAGGTCCCTGGTGATCTCTGAGTCTTAGAGGATCAGGAGTCTAGGGCAGTGACTCAGGTTGGTCGGACAGCCTTTTGCCAGCATATTGTATTTTGTTTGTGGGTTTTCTCATCTCTCTCATGGTACACTTTGAAGGCCAGCACTAAAACTTCTGCCTGTGACGTTAGGGGTCCCCCTTACAGCTTTCTAAGTTTAGCTTTTATGTCGGGGTAGCTCTGGGAAAAGAAGTAGGTCATCAGAAGTTGCTTACCTACTGGGTTTTCAGGGTCCAGATTGGTATGCTATAATAAAGCCTTTGTGAGGCGTTCTAAAAACTGAGGTGGATTTTCCTGCTTGTCCTGGACAACCTCTTGTAGTTTTTCAAAATTTACTGGCTCTAAGGCTGTCTTTCTTAGGCCGACCAAAGGCATGTTATAAACCTGTCTCTGGCTAAAATACCACCTGTGGAATTATAATTTCATTGAGGATCCTGGTCAGGCACTGCCTCCAATCTGATTGGATATGCTCTGTGTATTTGATGAATTTTGGCTGCATTCATTATCACTTGTTCCCATACTCACCTGCGTTCCTCAGGAAGTAAGTGAATTAGTAAGTATCATATGTACATCATGGGAAGTCAAACTGTAAGACTGAGTAATGTACTGAAACTCTTTAATATAGGTGGAGGAGTTAGCAGTAAAGAAACCCAGTCAGCTCTCTATTTGAGAAAGTTCACTCAGCGAGAAAGGAACATATACTCTGACAAGGCCATCTATCTCAGCAACTTCTCTCAGAGGAAGAACTGATGCTGGGTCAGGTGTCCCTGGAGGAGAAGGACTTGGGGTTTTGGCTGTGGCCTTAGAGTGCATGATAGGAGGGGTGAAGGTAGATGCCAATGTAGAACATTTGGAGCAACCTGCAGCAGGCACAGAAGGAGGGGAGGTGTGGGGCATTGGGCTATGCACAGACAGTCTGGTCTCCAGTAGAGCTGGGATGCTGAACCCCGGGACCTAGTGGTCATAATTTACCTACATGGGAAGGAAGAAGTTCTCTCATGCTCCTGGAACTCTTGCTCCTCCCTAGGTTACCGCCCCCCACAGCCCTCACAAGAAAAGCAATGTCCCAAGCTTCTGACCTTCAGGCTAAACTCCTCCCCCAGTTACCTAGCAACAGTAAAGACCATAAAAGGGGCTGTCAGGCCTCTCCTTGCTCTCTCACTCCTCTCTCATTCCTTTGTTCTCTTACCTCTCAGTTCTCTTACTCTTCTGTCCTCTCCTCTCCTCTCCTCTCCTCCCCTCTCCTCCCCTTTTCTCCTCTCCTCTTGAAAAAATGTAACATAACTCAATGCTCCAAGGTCTGCTAATCATAAAACAGACATTCCTTCACCCACCAACTTCCTGGGTTCAGGGAGTGTTCATTCAAAGAAAGTCACCCTGACCACTCCTGGAACCCACTATGCAAATATGCAATTGTTAGAGGCTCATAGAAACTGTCTTGAGAAATAACCCCACAATTATCAGGCATTATCTTTCCACTTCCTCGTGACTCTTAACTGGTATTTTTGGTATTTTCCAACAACGCCCTCCCCACCCCCTTGAGTTGTAGTTTCTTCCTTTAAATACCCCTTGTCCCAGCTACTCGGGGCCCATACGGTCCTCTAACCCTGCGTAGTGTACAACTGTGGGCCCTAGAGCGCACCTGGAATAAACTTGAGGTTTGCATCAAGACCGTTTCTCATGAGTGATTTGGGGTGTCGCCTCTTCTGAGTCAGAACGTGGGAGAAGTACTCATGTTGTGGGTCTTTCACTCTCCTCTCCTCTCTCCTCCTTCTTACTCTCTTTCTCTCTAGCCTCCCCTCCTTTCTATCTTCTCTCTTTCTCCCTGCCTTTCTACAATAAAGCTCTAAAACCATAGACAGTCTCTGCTCATCAAGATCCGCTATGCTCACTCTCGCCCGTGTGGGAACCTCTCTTCCCTCTTCCCTCTCTCTCATAACCCAGGGACTACAGGTGTGGCCCTGGGGCCCCCAGGTTGGGCTGCCTCTTGTTTACCCCTTCCCCCCATAGAGTGGGTCAGAAGCTTGGATGCCCACCCAGGACTGAGTGGAAAGCATCTGTCCGCCTGTCCAGAGCATAGGTGGTACTCTGGCAGGGCATGGGTCCTTCCTCCCCTTCTTCCCCTAGGCCACATTTATTAGTTCCCACAGGGAGGGGTCTGGAGAGGTCGAGCTAGCAGGTTCTCCTGTTGAGAAGGAGAAACTGAGGCAGCAGTTTGGGTTTTCAGCGGTGTAAAAACAGGTCTGCGGCAGAAAGGAGTAGTCTGTTAGCTGGATCTAGTGTTGCAGCGTCATTTGGTGGAGGTTGTGTAGGTTTCATGGCTAAGAAAAGTTGGGTTGGGGAACAAGAGGAGCACATGGAGGGATTGGAGTGACAATAGGTGAATTCTTGGACCTCTTTCCATTACCAGTTTGCTGGCAGTATGTACTAAGATCCCTTAAAATAACTGGATCTAGAGTACTACTAAGTGGCCATTTGGAAACTATTATCTAGCTGGTACTGAATCCAGACCTTATTGCAAAAGTATATTAATTTTGATGCCTTCAAGTCAGGCATTAGCTTCAAAGATTTGAGATTTTCCCAGTGGGATGCCTGGAGGTACATTCAAAGACATTGCAGCACCCACTGGGGTGTTATTGGATTATTCGTACCGGGCAGCCAGGCTAGAGGCCTAAGACATCACTAGGGCCCCCTAGAGGCTACACAGTAAGTCCAGGACTTACTAGAAAGGGCTCTACCCTAGGCCAAGGGGTTTCTTAAGCAGTTGCAAGAGCCAGGAGGGAGAGCTGCTTTCGAAGGATATGGTCACCCAAAG
Organism: Mus minutoides; assembly: GCA_902729485.2. Lineage (NCBI taxonomy): Eukaryota > Metazoa > Chordata > Mammalia > Rodentia > Muridae > Mus > Mus minutoides. The sequence goes on from CACVCL010016914.1 coordinate 27,618, forward strand.
GTCGATGTCCTAACTCATATGTCAGCTGGGGAGCGTGGCTATAAAATGCCAACCCCTTGTCCCTCAGAAAAAGCTGGCCAGGTCCTATCTGAGAAATTAGGGGCCCTCCTGCTGACTGATCTTACCAATCAATGTGCCGGTGTCTGTGCAAGAATTCTATTGAACTGGTAAATGGAATCGTGGAACTGAGTGGATGGTGTGGGCCTGGTAGAAGCTAGCCCCACAGGGTGGCCAAGGGCGGCATAGCTCACATGGTAGAAATCTGTGAGTCTTGCAGCAGTGGTGGTGGTGGCTGCAGCAATGAATGGAGTCCATGTGGTGTAGCAGTGACTACAGGTGGTGATGGCCGTCCACGTGGTGTTGGTTCTCCTGCGGCAGTGGTGGCTGCACCATCTTACTGGGTGACAACCACCTGGGCTCCGCAGCTCTCCTGCGTAATAATTCCCGGGTTTCGGCATCACACCAGGCCAAACAATTCCACGTGAGGTTTATTGGGAGAAAGAGGGACAAGGTGGTGGCAGAAAGAGAAGGGGGAGGGAGGAAGGGAGGAAGGAAAGGAGGGAGGGGAGACGGAGAGAGATATCAGAGGGCCTTTCTTTATATATGAATGATGATGTCATCACAGGTAAGGAGAGCTACAAATCTTCTGCATCTGCCTTGAGTACTGCAGCAATTCGTGGGCTAGCAGATGACCAAATCTTTAGTTACTAACTCTAAATTGCAGATTCACATGAAAAAAAAAATCTCTGAGCCTTCAAGTTTTTCTCTAGGAAGATAAGTAGGTTTCTATTTTATGCATGAGTGAGAACACTATAAAATATTTAATAAGCTTTTTACAAGTTAAATGTGAAAGCCAATCTCATAAATTTAGAATGACCCTGACTTGTGCCTTTCCCCCACATCTCAGTGGGAGAGAATATGCAATTCATCTTCTCGGTCCGTGAGACTGTTGAGTAGCTGCATCTTGTCATGGTGACATAAGGCCAGGGTATTTCCAGCTGAGATCTGTTTCCGGTTTCCCCTTGGATTATAAAGGTGAGGTAGCTTGCTACTCTGCCCATAAGGTCAAATCATGCCATAATTTATCTGGAACTGGAAACACATATCAAAAAGGCCATTTTGTATACATGATGGGAAAAGCCCACATTTCTGGTCCATTTCTTATTTAAAAAAAAAAAAAGACCTAGAGTCAGGTCCTAGAGTGCACGGACAAGGTTCTGATTCTTATTCTAACTATACAAGTAAACTAAGTCTTCCAAACGTGTTACTCAGATTCATCAGGTTGCCTGTCACACCTGATCACTTTAGTGTCGGATCCTCTGTGCCCACAGGTTCCAATTCTGTAAATTAAAACAATAGATAAAAAAAAAAAATCCAAGCAAGGCCTGGGGTGACTCAGAGGATAAGGTGCTTGCAGAGCAAGCATGAGGACCCAAGTTCAGATCCCTCACATGCATTTAAATGTTGGATGCAGAGGCAGGTAGATTTCTCAGTTCGAGGCCAGCCTGGTCTACTGAGTGAGTTCCAGGACAGCCAGGGCTACACAGAGAAACCCTGTCTCGAAAAAACAAATAAATGTTGGATGCAGTGTGTGCTGTGTAACCGTAGTAGAGCTGATGTGGCAGAGATGGGAGGCTGTACTGGCGAGTTTTGTGTCAAGTTGACACATCTGGGTTATCACAGAGAAAGGAGCTTCAGTTGGGGAAGTGCCTCCATGAGATCCAGCTGTGGGGTATTTTCTCAATTAGTGATCAAGGGGGAAAGGCCCCTTGTGTTGGGACCATCTCTGGGCTGGTAGTCTTGGGTTCTATAAGAGAGCAGGCTGAGCAAGCCAGGGGAAGCAAGCCAGTAAAGAACATCCCTCCATGGCTTCTGCATAAGCTCCTGCTTCCTGCCCTGCTTGAGTTCCAGTCCTGACTTCCTTTGCATTACTGGGACTATTGATGCTGGTTAGCTGGAGCTAAAAAATTAGCGGTGATTAAGAGGAGACCAGCATCGTTGAGGTGACATCTTCTGGGAAGTGTTTTCTGAAAGCACAAAGAGGCTGTGTTCCAGAGATAGCCAAGGTTGTACTCCTGCTGCAGTGGGACTTGGTAATGTGTAAGAGTTACCTAGGTGGTACTGGTTTTGAAGGCATGAAGGGGTCATGCAGAGCAGCTGAGGCCACGGAAGCACTGTGAGAGGCCATGGAAGGCCATTGGTGAAGGTGCAGCCTCAGTTGCAATTGATGGCCCAGGACTGAAGGGGTCATGCAAAGGAGTTGAGGCTTGGCACCATGAAGAGAGCCTATGAGAGGCTTGTGTTGAAGCCTAGTTACAGTGGAAGACAGCAGCATTTTGGAGATGCCAGTATCATGAAATGACCACCAAGAACAGCAGCAGCAGTGAAGTACAGGCATCTGAAGCCTAGAAGACAAGGTGTGTGCTACAAAGGGCATAGCTGGAGAAGTGACCCAAGCCCTTGGAGGAGCCCAGAAGATCGTGAGTTGGATCCCAGACCTTGGATGGTTAGAGATTGATTTTTGCTTTCGATTGTGACTGTGCCCTGATATTTTTTCCTCTTGAAGGAAGAAAATATTTTAGTGGATCCCACAGTTAAGAGATTTTAATTGTAAAAAAGACTGTAAAGGATATTGGATATTTTAAAAGGGTTGAACCTGGAAAGTCAGCTCCGGGGATACAACACTTCTGCAGGCCTCTATGAGCACACACATATACAAGATAATAAAAAGAAACCTTAAGAAAATATACTTGAACTTTATATGGAGATTAATGGATAGCATATTACTCACCCATTAAATAATTTTTTGTAATTAAATACTCAGCCTTGAGTTCTAGGAAGACTATTTTCATTTTAGTTGGAGAATGAAAGTGGATTTGGGAGCTGAAGGCTTGGGGGTGGATTCTGTACAAGCATGAAGGCACTGGGGCTAAAGTTTTCCCATGTTGTAATAATGTAGCTCTAGACAGCACTGCAAATGGCTCTGCAGCCCCACTCCTCAGCAAAACAAGTGTAACTGGTTCTGAGCATGCCCTAACAAAGTTCCAACACTGCCCAAGTGCTTTCCAAACAAAACACAATTTTCTCCCAGTCCTGAAGGCTGAAAGTCTAAGGTCTGGTTAGGGTTATCATTGCTCTGATGAAACACCATGACCAAAGCAACTTAGGGAGGAAAGGGGCTTATATGGCTTAGGTGTTGACTTGAGTGTTTATCATTTAAGGAAGTCAGGACAGGAACTCAACGGGAAAGGAACCTGGAGTCAGGAGCTGATGCAGAAGCCTTGGAGGAATGCTGCTTACTGGCTTGCTTCATATAGCTTGCTCAGCCTGCTTTCTTTTAGAATCCAAAGCCTCCAGCCCAGGGGTAGTACCACACACTGTGGGCTGGGCCCTCCACATCAATCACTAAGGAAATTCCATATGGGCTTCTCTACAGCCTGATCTTAGGGAGGCGTTTCCTCAATTGAGGCTCCCTTCTCTCAGATAACTATAAAAATAGCCAGCATAGTAGTTCTTTTTATTTTATTTAGAAATCTCCAAACTTGATTTCACAGCTGTATTAATTTGCACCATCATCACTGTGAATAAGGGTTCCACTCACTGTACACTTCTCCAATCTTTATTATCAGGTTTATTGATGTGAGCCATTCTGACTGGGGTGGTGTGGTATCTCAAAGTAGTTTTAGTTTGTATTTCCCTGATGGCTAGAAATATAGAACATTTAAACAAACAAACAAACAAAAAGCCACATTCTGGAGATTTGTGTGTGTGTGATTTTTTAAAGTTGTTTATTCAATTCACTTGCCTATTTATTGACTGGCAATTTTATTTCCTTGATATTTAATTTCTGCAGATCTTCATAAATTCTGGATGTCAACTTAGCCCTGTGTGTGAGACGTAGCTGGTACAGATGATGTCCCGTACCATGGGCCGCCTGTGCTCTGCTGACCTGTGCTCTGCTGACCTGTGTGTGCTCTGCTGACCTGTGTGTGCTCTGCTGACCTGTGTGTGCTCTGCTGACCGTTTCCTTTGCTGAGCAGAAACTTGATTGTCATGTAAATCCATCTGCTGATGCTTGGAGTTACTTCCTGTGCTGTTGGTCCTCCATTCAAAAGGTTCTATATTCCCCAGTATCTTGAAGGATATCCTGTGTTTTCTTCTAGAAGTTTCAGTGTTTCAGGCTTTAAATTAAGGTATTTGATCCATTTTTATATTGATTTTTATATAAGGTAAAAAACATGAATCTAGTTTAATTCTTCTGCAGGTAGATATCAAATTTTGACAGAACCATTTGTTGAATAAGCTATCTTTTTTCATATCTAGTGCATGTTTTTGATTCGTTGCAAATAATTAAGTGGGCACAGCTTTGCTGTCTGAGTCCCAGGACCTCTGTTCTACCCATTGGTCTACCTGTCCGATCTTATGCCAGAATCACCTCGGGTTGCTTTGGCTGTTTTAGATTTATCTGTCTCTGTGTGTGTGTGTGTGCATGTGGAAATTCTTCTATGTTTTTTCTCTAAACCTGTGAAATACGGCATCAAAATGAAATTTGAAATGTACTGTATTAAATCTGTAAATTGATATTGGTAGTATAGCCATTCTTACAATATTAACTGTCAATCCAGGAGTATGAGATGTCTTTTCATAATCTAGTATCTTCTGTAATTTCATTTGTAAATATCTTGAAGATATTTTTTGTAGAGGTCCTTTATTTCTTTGGTTAGATATAATCCTAAATACTTAATTGGAGGGCTTATTATTATTATTATTATTATTACCTATTTTTTTTTGAGACAGGGTTTCCCTGGCTGTCCTAAAACTCGCTTTGAAGACCAGGCTGGCCTTGAACTCAGAAATCCACCTGCCTCTGCTCCCAAGTGCTGGGATTAAAGGCATGTGCCACCACTGCCCAGCGGCAGATTATTTTAAATGGAATATTGCTCCTAATTTCTTTTTCTGGGAGTACAATAAAAGCTCTCTCTTTTTTTTTAAACACAGATTTTTATATATGGCAACTATACTGTATTTATTAGGTTCAAAAGTTTTCTAGCAGACTCAATAGGGTCTTTTAAACAAAGAATTGTGTTATCTATAAATAGAGATGGTATCTTCTTCCTTTCCTAGTTTTTATTCCTTTTATGCCTTTCTCTTGTCTAATTGCTATAACTAAGACTTCAGCAGAGAAGAGAAGAGTATGTGAACACCCTTGTCCTGTTCCTGGTTTTAGAGAAAATGCTCTTTGTCTCCACTTGTTATAACGTTGGCTATTGGTTTGTTGTGCGTAGCCTTTATTATTTTGAGGCTTGTTCCATCTATTCCTAAAATCTCCAGAACTTTTATGACATACCTGTGTTCTCACCCCCTTCTCTCCTAAGGATTCCCTTTGTCTTAGCACTTCTATTGCTGTGATGAAACTCTGTGACCAAAAAGCATGCTGGGGAGAAAAGCATTATTTGGCTTATACTTCCACACTGCAGTCCATCACTGAAAGAAGCCAGGGCAGGAACTCAAACAGGGCAGTGACCTGGAGGCAGGAGCTGATGCAGAGGCCATGGAGGATGCTGCTTACTGGCTTGCTTAATCTGCTTTCTTTTTGAAACCAGGACAACCAGGCCAGAGATGGCACCATCCACAAAGGGCTGGGCCCTCCACTGATCAATCAATCATTACAAAAATGCCTATAGCCAGATCGTACAGAGGCATTTTTCTTAATTGAGGCTTAGCTTTCTTAACTTAATTTTTTTAACTTTCTCTCAGGTAACTTCAGCTTGTGTCAAGATGACATAAAACTATCCAGCATACTTTTTTTTTTTTTTAAAGAAAACTGAGGCCCCTGGATGACCTCATTTAAACTACCTCTTTAACAACCCTATCTTTAGTTTGCTGCCCCAGCATAGGGGAATGCTACGGCAGTGAGGCAGGAGTGTCTGGGTGGGTGAAGGAGCACCCTCACAGAAGCAAGGGGGAGGGGAGTGGGATAGGGAGTTTTTTTTTGGGGGGGGGCCAGGAAGGGGATGCTAACATTTGAAATGTAAAATAATAACCAATGAAAAAAATTTTTAAATAAATAAATAAATAAAAACAAAAAGATGTCATTGAGCTTTGTAAGGTTCCAAATGAGGAAGAAAATTTCATTTGACTGAGGTACTTTCTGCTATGCAATATTTTAAATAAAATAAAATGAATATAAGTTACTGGAATTAAAAAAAAACCCTATCTTGGGCTGGTGAGATGGCTCAGTGGGTAAGAGCACTGACTAATCTTCTGAAGATCCTGAGTTCAAATCCCAGAAACCACATGGTAGCTCACAACTACCCGTAATGAGATCTGGCACCCTCTTCTGGTTCATCTGAAGACAGCTACAGTGTACTTATGCATAATAAATCTTTGGGCCTGAACAAGCGGGAACTGAGTGAGTGGGGTTGACCGGAGCGAGCAGAGGTCCTAAATATAATTCCCAACAACCACTTGAAGGAAGGCTAACAACCATCTGTGCAGCTACAGTGTACTCATATACATAAAAATAATCTTTAAATGCACTCTCATTCTGAATTACTGAGCATCGGGACTTCAGTGCATGAATTCCCAAGGACACAACTCATCTGATAACATTGCTAAAGACTACACACCCGAAAACTAAGAGTTTCTGAAAATTGCAAACAATAAATGATGCTTTTTTTGTTACTACTGTTGTTCCTTCAAGAAAATCTACTAACATTCAGTAGGAACAGTGACTCTCTGCCCTCTGACCCATCTCAAACTCCTATTTATCTAATCATTTTCTTAGTCCAGGTCATTCTGGTGACAACTCCACTATAGATGGGTGTGACCAAGAAAACAGGGCTCCACCTCCTCTCCATTCCCAATCAAGAGACAGAGTGTCTCATCAGGAAGAGAAGGTCTCTGGCATCTTAATCCCTCCCAAGTGCAGGTTGCATGGACTAAATCTGTGGTACACTGGACACGACATGCACAGTGAAAGCGCTGGGTACAGCAGACTGAGAAATCTCCAGACACCACCTCAGCCTTTTTGCTCAAGTGATAGAGGCTATACGCCACTAGATGTAAGTCCAGAAAACTAGATCCTGCTGCTCTACACTGCACCTAGAATAATGACTGAGGCTGCTTGTACCCAGAAGAGTCAGTTCTGAACTCTCCCCAAAGAAATGGACTTTATTAAACAAGAGTATGGAGAAACAGTCAGGCCTACAGACATTCCCCCCCCCCCAAATTCCTTAAGAGCAAGATGCTAATGCATAAGCCACTTAGTTCACCAGAGAGAACTAAGACAGGAGACAGTGAAGAATCATCCTGGGCTTAAAATAAATCTTAACCACTGACCTCAAAAGCATCTGCCAAAATACATTAGGTTGTGGAACAATGTATGCTCTGAGAATTAAAACAAAACAATTAATCAGTGAGCACTTTATGTAATATTACAGCTGGAAATAAGAAATGAGGCAAACACATCCTCAAAAGTGATATCGAATGAGCCCTGCTAAAACCACTATCACCCAGATGAGCCACCCAGGGCTGTAATCTCTGAGAAACAGACTTCACTAGAACTGCCTTGCCAACTAACTAAACAATCAAACAACAAGAGAAACAGAAGATGGAGGGCCACAAGGGAAATCAACATCTAGAATTACAGACCCTAGTTTCCAATAAGAGATTTTGAGTTGTGCAAAGACAGGAAAATATACCCATATACAGAAAGGCAAAGAGCAGGCAATAAAAACTACCTCTGAGAGCCAGGAGGTAACAAAGACTTCCATTATGAATGTGTTAGAGGAAATTCAGGGACTCATGCTTAAAGAGTTAAAATAAGTCAGTCACCAGGGACGACACAAGATTCAATTAGTAAAGTAGCCAGGACAGAAAGTAGATGCCTGTTTGCCTAGGTAAGGCGTGAGTGGATGGGCAGAAGGGAATGGTGACTCCTCATGGATGTGGGGATTTGTGGAGTGATACGTGTTCTAAATTTGTCTGTGTTAATGGTTGCCCATCTTTGTGAAAATACTAAGAACCACTGCATCATGAATCTTAAGTGGAAATTGTATGACATGTGAATTATATATTATTAATCATATTATTTAAAAAAAACAAACACTATAGACTCCAGAAAAAAAGATTATGGTCTACATCAATACCCAAACGATGGAAAGGAAGAGATGGATTTCAGACCAATTTAAGTGAATCCAACAAGTGGTTGATAAGTTAGCAGAGTTAATTTGATCCTCTCAAATTTAAGAGCATTCTCTTAAATAAGAGTTTTTAAGGCAAGCAGCAGTACATTTTGGTCATAAAGAAATCCTTGCCCTAAATCTAATTAAATCGACGCAGGAGAAAAACACGTCCTCAGAGGAACAGACCTAAGCTGAGATGGATGTTCCAGTCACATTACCACAATAAAGCCTATGCCGGTATGCCTAGAGCTGCTGCAGCCATCTTGGCGTCTTCCGCCAATGCCTATCTTCCTTCTAAAGAGGCACCCCTCCACATCACCCTGAAATTGATTAGCACATAGAGTAGTGGCCCATCGGAATCTTACAGGAGCTGTAGTACATCCATCCTACATTCGTCTACCTGGTGATATTCTGAAAGGGAAAAGTTCCAGAGAAAACTGTCATAGTGACCTTACTAGGCACTGGTGGAAACGACAGGGCCACTCATCTCTAGAGCATCACCCTGATCCCTCCGCCTACCGCCCCTTCTATCGCTTTTCAAGTGACCACAGTCTGCAATCATCCTCTTCAGTCGTGCGCTCCGAGATAGACAGACGCATTTCCCGCTCTCCCTCTCCATCTTCCGCAGGAGGATCAGGGCCAGGACATGCGCACTGAGTTGCTGGCGGGGAGTGGGTGGGGCTCGCGCGCCTGGCTGGCTCGTTGTGCGCATGAGCGGAGCGGCCGCCCAGAGCGGAAGTGGAACTGCGGCGGGGAGGTGGAGCGGGAACGCGCTGAGGTTCGGCGAGCGGCTGACATGGCGCACTCGGGGCGCCTCATGGTTCCCCTGGCAGCCCTGGTCCTGCTGCTCTGGGCGGTCCCTGGGGCCCACGGACGGCGGAGCAACGTGCGCGTCCTCACCGATGAGAACTGGACCTCGTTGCTGGAAGGAGAATGGATGATAGAATTGTGAGTGCGGGGCGGTTGTCTGGGTGGCGGTGGCCTCCGCCGCCCCGTCCCTCAAGCTGGACACCTGCTGGCCCATCTTCCTCGGCCAGGTCTTGAGGTCCCAGCCGTTGCCGCCCCCAGCTCCAGGGTCGTTTCCTAACTGGGAATATTACTTTTCTATCTAAGCGTGTACTGAGCCTCGTCGTTGCTAAGCACTGTGGTGCGATTAAAGGATTACGAGCTACATCGAATTCTCTGGAACAGACTAGCGGATTTGAGGGTGGGATTGGGTGGGATGGAGGTCTTGGCTGTTTCTATAGACTTTTAGTGATCTTTTGTAGACATCCCAGACTTTAAGTCTCCAAATTTTTACAAAAGTTGATATTGAACAAAATCTTGCTTTTAACCTATCATGCTATATTTATCTATTTGTAATGCTTGAATTTCGAGCTCTTTATTTTTATTTTGTGAGTTTGTTTTTATTGTAAATGCCAAATAAATGAAAGTATATTAAAATCTTTATTTTCTTTTTTTTCTCCTTGCCTACATTCATTTCTTTTGATATGAATCTCATTTTTCCTTGACCAGCACGCTTGCAATTTAGAGAATGGCTTGAATTGTGACTTACAGGCCTGCGAATGGTATTGCGTATGCATTAGTATGCTTATTAATAGGCCCTTTAAAAACTCCAGTTCATCATTTACTATTCAAACAAAATCACTTATCATGTGTGATGATTCTACTTTAGTGGTATCCGTTCTGCTGCTGAAGGAAATAAACTACCTTTGGCCTTTGTTTTAGATGATAAATTAGTGGAATGGTTAATTGACAGTGCTCCTGATACAGCATTATTGATGTGGCGAAAGCACCACCATTGAATGTTCATTGTTTACTGGACACTACTCAGTATCTTTACATACACTTTTTGTGGGTAATTATTCTACATAATTCTTTATAGTAGTTAACCACTCCCATCCCCTGCTTTACCAATTCACCTGTTCAGATGCTGTCATAGTAGCTTTGTTGGGCTTCAAGAGTAAATATATGCAAGCGTTGTTGTTAGCAACCCTTGAGCAAGCTTCTATATATTGTGATTGTGTTTAGGGCTGTACACTAAGAAAAAGGTGGAAGTGAACATCCTCAAGAGAGAACCCGGGTGAGGTCCATGATACCTGAGTGGTGAAACAAGGAAACGGCTAAAGCATTTTTATGGAGACTGCGGTAGGGAAGACGGTTAGTGTACTGACAGATGGCCATTCACTGAAGTCAATTTTCAGGAGAGGAAGGCTACCCAGTGCTGTTAGTTTTCAGTGTTTGTCATGAATCGCAGGAGTGATTAAAAATTGATATGTAAAATATAGTCTACTATTACAGGAAGATACCTTTAAACTTTTTTTGTCACACTGTAAATATCCACAAAAGGTATAAAGGGGACCTACACCAGCATAATGCTGAGATAAAAACATCCATCTTAAGTGACAGGGTCCCATGCTTCCCTTTACCTTTGGCTAAAATTTGGGAGTTTAAAGAAGTGCTTAAGGGCAGGGGGGTGGTACTGGAAGGGTGCCAGCGACCAGGATGTAGAATGAATAAATAAATAAGGGAGGAAGCTCTTAAAAAGCATTAAGAAACAACACACTTGATAATCCTAATATTCCATCCTTAGTTACAGGTGAGTTCTCTGTAAATTCACTTCTGATGAGCTTTTTTATTGAGCTGCTTTCGTTGTAGTTTTACTGTAGTCTTTACTGTTAGAGTTTGGCTTTTGTATGGAACACTGGTTTTGCTTTATTACATGCCTGCTTTAGAAGCTTTAACTTTTCTAAAACTGTTCAGAAGTGTTTTAATATGCGTTGGCTTCATGCTTCCTGGTTGCAAATTACAACGGGCAATGAAATGGAAAACAAAATTCTAGGGAAAAACTTGGACCTGCAAAGATAGTGAGTTTCAGAGATGTGTATCGAGTACTGGCGCCCTTGGCCGTTGGTGTCATGGTGCTAGCCAATAGGGTTTTGTCTCCTCTGCTCAGTATCTGTGTGAGGGTTAGGTTTAGAGTAATATTTATACATAAGAATGTAGGTCTCCAGCTTCGGTTACTGTGAAGAACCTGCCTTCCTGAGGCAATCCCTGATAGTGATTCTTCCCAGCAGTGACTGAATACTGGTTGCAGCATGTAGAGCCTAGGTACTTTCTGTTTTTCCAGTACTTTGCTCATGACCCTGCTTGTAAAATTACTTAACATGGTGAACTTAAACAAACAAAACTTTCTGGTCGCCATGTTGCAATTGAAAAATCTAAAGGTTTTTGGAAGAGCTGTTTGACATATTAGAAAGTTCACGTGTATTTAAGGATGTATTCTCAGGCTTGCTTTTTTTTTTTTTTTTTTTTTTTTAATGTGGTTCGGTTCGTCAGTTGAGCATTTCTTCGTGTCCACACTGCCAGGCTCATGCTTTCAGTTTATTTTCATCTGCATAAAATGACCCAGTTTGTTTGCTTGTTAACCCAAGCTCACCCTCTGTAACACACGCCAGGCTTGCACTCAGTAGTCCTCCTGCCTCAGTTTCCTAAATTGGGATTCCAGGTGTGAGGCACCCAAATGGGTTATTTTCTGTGTTATAAACATTCTTCAAAACTTAGGCCTCCACTGTTCTTCACGGTTAGGTCACTAAAGTACTTAACCTTTCAAACTGTAACCATCTTTTTGTAGTTACGCTCCCTGGTGCCCTGCTTGTCAGAATCTTCAGCCAGAATGGGAAAGTTTTGCTGAGTGGGGAGAAGATCTCGAGGTGAAAGTCGCAAAAGTGGATGTCACAGAGCAGACAGGTATTACAGTCTGGTTGGTTCTGTTTCCTTGCTAATGCTGTTTATCATATTTTGACATATGGTGAATGATATGTGTCAAGGCTCATAGTTTGATAACGTTTTCCATTTTTGAACAACAATAAAACTCCCCAGGTTCTTGAATGGCAAATGCACTGTGGTTTGAGATGTCCTTAAGATTTTTTTTTTTAACTTGGTTAATCACCACTAGTCAATTACTGTGGTAATACTAATTCTTCATGTATTTAATTATTCACAGATAACTTCAGTATTTAGGCTTCATAAACTTTAGCTGACTTATGTACATTAATGTGTCTTTAAAGTTGCTTTAACAACTAATTCATGTTTTCATTGTTGATTATGTTTAGGTATTTTCTTGTTCTTTTTAGCATTTAAGTAATTTAAAGTTAACTTTTAAGTAAGCAATTGTCCCTAATTGTTTATTCCTTGTCGTTTGTAGGACTGAGTGGACGGTTTATCATAACTGCTCTTCCTTCTATTTATCAGTAAGTATTTGGAGGTTCTTGGTAGGGGAGAGGATTAGATCACATAATATACATAAAATACTCCTTGTTTTGGAGATTTGTAATGTCTGTAGACAGTTCTCAGGATTGGTATGGTCCTCTTCAATTTCATCAATAACTATTAGCCCAGAGTCCTAATGAGTCCTGTAGGAAGCCGGGCAATGGGAGAAGCCACAGTTGGTCAGAGCAGTTCCTGGAGAATATGAGTTTTAAACAAAACCCTGGGACTAGCTAGAATTCTTAAGAATGCAAGGTAAACATTCTCTCCTGAGTAATCTTAAACAGTAGGAACACGGCCTGAGAAAGTATGGGTTATACAGCTCAGGGTGACACTGAATGGCCATGAGTTCAAGTGAACAAGTCTTGGCTCTGCCTCTTTGACTGTGTTTCCCAAACTACACTAACCCAGAGGGAGATAATCTCTGAACTTGACCTGGTCATCAGTATAATTAGCTGGTGACTAAATACCAGGAAGAACTTATTTCCTCATTTAAAGTTACAGCAGCAAATTAAATCTTCCCCCTTTTTTGTCTTTTTATTTTTTTAAAAACACATTAAACCTTATTTCTGCATTGTATATGAGAATCAACAAGATTGACAAACTCTTAGCCAAGTAAAACTAGAGGTGAAAAAGGAGCTAGTACAACAGACACCAGAGAAATTCAGAGAATCCTAGGGACATACTTAAAAATTTGTACCCCATCAGACTGTAAAAGAAGGAGATGAATTTCTTGATATATCCGGTGTAGTAATTAAATTTCCCAATGAACAAAAGTTCAGGGCCATATAGATTCAGTGCAGAATTCTACCTAACCTAAAAAAGAATTAACACCAATACTTTTTAAATTATTTCACAATATTAAGAGTAAAGGGACATGTCCCAGTTCTTTTTACAAAGCTACATTACCCTAATACCAAAACCACACAACCCAAGAAAGAAAGAAAAGTATAGACCAATAATATCTTTTATGGGTATGATGCAAAAATTATCAATAAAATACTTGCAAACTGAATTCCAGAACATATCAAAAAGATTATACATTATGATCAAGTTGGCTTTTTCCCAGAGATCCGGGAATGGTTCAACATTGTAAATCAGGGACTATTACATAAACAAAACGAAAAACCAAGGACCACATCATTTCATTAGATGCAAAAAAGGTCTTTAACAAAAATCCTAAGCCCCTTCATAATAAAAGCTCTAGAGAGACTAGGGATGCAAAGGACATACCTCAGCATAATAATTGCAAATTATAGCAAGCCCACAACAAGCATCAACCTAAACAGAAAGAACTTCAAGCATTTCCTCTAGGAATAAGCAAAGATACTCACTCTCCCCATACCTATCCAATATGGCTAGAGGAGTCTTAGCTAGAGGAGTAAGATAACTGAAGGAGATCAAGGGACTATCTATAGGAAAGGAGGAGGTCAACTTGGAGCTAACATGACTATACAGAAAAGACCCCAGAAATTCTACCAGAAAACATAAATAGCTGATGATTACTTTAGCAAAGTAAGCAAAATACAACATTAACACACAAAAATCAGTAGCCTTCCTGTAAACAAATGGCAGACTGAGGAAGTCAGGGAAGGTCTCTTTTGCAGTAGCCTCTTGGGATAAGTGTCTTATACAATAAAAACGAGGACAAGTCTGCAGCCTTTGCTCCACCCACCACGTAGGGCATTCTGTACTAGATTTGAATTCTCTCAGCCTCCAAAGTGTCAGTAGTGTCCTACCTTACATCAGGGTAAGAGTCCTTTACCCACAGCAAGACTGTGCCTGGGACGCTTCATAAGTTTATTATTGAAAGAATAGTCTTAGCGCCTGTGGTTTTCTGTGTTTGGGGCTCTGATGCCGTCAGTACATAGCAGTGTGTTCTGCTGCTTTGCCAGATTTATTTTAAAGGTTAGAATTGACTGTAAAATGAAGAAATGGTTGAACACAAGTATTTCTTGCTGCCAGTTAATATTTTGTTCTGATCTTTAGTTGTAAAGATGGTGAATTTAGGCGCTATCTGGGCCCAAGGACTAAGAAGGACTTCATAAACTTCGTAAGTGATAAAGAATGGAAGAATATTGAACCTATATCATCATGGTTTGGTCCAAGTTCTGTTCTGTAAGTATGAGGACTATCTTCCTTCAAAATTAATTACAGATAATTATGTTTCTTGTAAATAAAGCAAGCATGCTGTTTCTTGGATTTTTGTGCTATGTATATTCAGATATATGTTTACTGTGACCACTAAAAGATACTTCATTCCTGTGAGGCAGGAGTAGGCATTTGTAGGACCACATTGAATGTGCTTCTCAGACTATTTTAGCTTTGATTTGGCTAAATGAATCATTGACAACTTGATCCTTTAGAAACCGAGCAGCATAAAAGGTAAGAAAGGCTATTGCTTGATCCTAATTTTAATGAAGTAAGAGTATTTGGTCATGTACTTTCATTGTTAATGTGAAGTAACTGTGTTTGGGTGGCTACACCTGATACCTTGTATGAATAGTATGTCTAACAATGAATAATGATATGAGCTTATAGCTAGAAGGTAGACACATTTGCAATAGCAGTTAGACTTGTGAATAGCAAGCTTGTTTCCTTGAATCCAGTGCTCCATTTGAGAAACCTGGCAGGTAGACTTTGCTAAGACTATCATGGTCCCATTTTGGTGTGACTAAATAACTCCTAACCTTCCCCATACTTGCCATCAGAAGACAGAGAGTTGGGATACTAACTGTAAGAACACAGAGCTGCTGTGGATTCTGGGAATGGGGAAAGAAGTCAGCCCTTGTTGTATTTGGAAGTAGAAGTTCATCTTTCCCTTTCTGTCTCTGGACGCAAAACTTGTAATTACCCTTCAACTGTCAGAACAGTGAGGTTTTATGTTTCAGTTCCACTTTTGTTTTTGACAAGGTCTCGCTAGATAACCCAGATTGACCTGCAATTTTTGATTCTTCTGCCCTGGCCTCCAGGTGCTAGGATTACTTTTGTGAACCACCATACCTACTTGACCTTTAAACAGCACAAGCAATGTGATTTGTGCTTTTCTATGTTGACCTTAGACAGTTCAGTGAGCTATTGTACTCTAGTAGAGGGCTGTGTTTGCTTTAGTGTCTTTTGAATCCAGTGCAGCAGCTTGTCCTTTTTTTATTAGTAGACTGAAGTGGGGGCTGCCCCAAGTTGAACAAGGCTACTCTACTCATCTAAGCAGTTTGGCAGTTGGGTTGGAAGGAGCTACTGTGGGATTTCGAATGAAGAAGCCTTAAGGCAGCTCCAGTTGTACTTGCTATAGGAAACTCATTGTAAACCCAACAAATAATTTTTATTATTTAACTTTAGAACAGACAAAAAAAAAAATCCAAACCACTTGCATTTAACAATGTGAAAGTAGTTATTTTTACTTATATATCGGCTTAGCGTTTATTTCCTATATGTTATTTATATTTCATTAAAGGCTCTCAGTTGATTAATCTGAATAAGAAAGTCTTGTCATGTTGGAGAAACTAAGAGTAGAAAGTGCAGTGTGTAGACACAGGCAAAGCTGTATGTCTTTGTTCACTTTTTCATTCCTGTTTTTTAGGATGACTATGATGTCAGCACTTTTTCAACTCTCTGTGTACATCAGGGTATGTATGGATCAGCTTTTTCCATCTTAACCATTTCTAACACTTGTTTTTAATTAAAGAGCATGGTCTTACTTTGTTTCTCTCTATTGCAGACTAGCCACAGCTATTTTGTTCATGACCTTGGAATACCAGCATGGGGCTCATACTTGGTTTTTGCTTTTGCCACAGTGCTCTCAGGACTGCTGCTGGGACTTGTAAGTACTTCTTCTTTTTTTTTTCTTTTAAATTAAACTAATAAAATTTATTTTAAAATATACAACTTAGAATTGATATTTTTTAAGTCATCAAAATAATTTATAATACTTAAAAATACATGATATCTTCTGAAGCTAAAAGTAATATGCACTCAACCAGTTTTTAAAATCTGTTTGGAACATTAAACAAGATAGAAATACAAAAACATCTCTTAGGAAATCCTCTATGAAAGGAAATTGTGACAAGTTCCTGATTAGATAGAAACCGTTCCATCTCCAAGGGAGAATATGCAATGTAACTTTGGCTTCATAGAATAAATTGGGTACTGTTCCTTCTGTTTCTATTTTGTGGAATAGTTTGAAGAGTATTGGTATTAGGTCTTCTTTGAAGGTCTGATAGAATTCTGCACTAAATTCCTGGGCTTTTTTTGGTTGGGAGACTTTTAATGACTGCTTCTATTTCTTTAGGGGTTATGGTACTGTTTAGATGGTTTATCTGATCCTGATTTAACTTTGGTATTTGCTATCTGTCTAGAAAATTGTCCATTTCATCCAGATTTTCCAGTTTTGTTGAATATAGGCTTTTGTAGTAGGATTTGATGATTTTTTTTGAATTTCCTCAGTTTCTGTTGTTTAATCTTCCCTTTTCATTTCTGATTTTGTTAATTTGGATACTGTCTCTGTATCCTCCAGTTAGTCTGGCTAAGGGTTCTTCTATCTTGTTGGTTTTATCAAAGAACCAGCTCCTGGTTTGGTTTATTCTTTGTATAATTCTTTTTGTTTCTACTTGGTTGATTTCAGCCCAGAGTTTGATTATTTCCTGCAGTCTACTCCTCTTGGGTGTATTTGCTTCTTTTTGTTCTAGAGCTTTCAGGTATGCTGTCAAGCTGCTAGTTTCTCTTTGGAGGCACTTAGAGCTATGAGTTTTCCTCTTTGCACTGCTTTCATTGTGTCTCATAAGATTGGGTATATTGTGCCTTCATTTTCATTAAATTCTAAAGTCTTTAATTTCTTTATTTCTTCCTTGAACAAATTATCATTGAGTGGGGCTTTGTTCAGCTTCCATGTGCATGTGGGCTACCTGTTGTTTTTGTTGCTATTGAAGACCAGCCTTAGTCTGTGGTTATCTGATAGAATGCATGGGATTATTTCACTTTTCTTGTATCTGTTGAGGCCTGTTTTGTGACTGATTATATGGTCAATATTGGAGAATGTACCACCATGAGGTGCTGAGAAGAGGGTAATATTCTTTTGTTTTAGGATGAAATACTCTATAGATGTCTGTTACATCCACTTGGTCCATAACTTCTGTTAGTTTCACTGTGTCTCTGTTAGGTTGTGTTTCCATGATCTGTCCATTGATGAGAGTAGGGTGTTGAAGTCCCCCAGTATTATTGTGTAAGGTGCAATGTATGCTTTGAGCTTTAGTAAAGTTTCTTTTATGAATGTGGGTGCCCTTGCATTTGGAGCATAGATGTTCAGAGTTGACAGTTCTTCTTGGTAGATTTTTCCTTTGAGTATGAAATGCCCTTATCTCTTTTGATGACTTATGGTTGAAAGTCAGTTTTATCAGATATTAGAATGGCTATTCAATTCTAATAACATTCAGCTTGTTTCTTGTTGCTTGAAAAATTGTTTTCTGCCCCTTTACTCTGAGGTAGTGTCTGTCTTTGACACTGAGGTGTGTTTCCTATATGCAACAAAATGCTGGGTCCTGTTTACACATCCAGTCTGTTAGTCTGTCTTTTTATTGGGGAATTGAGTCCATTGATGTTAAGTAATATTAAGGAATAGGGATTGTTGCTTCCTGTTATTTTTGATATTATTTTTATGTTTGTGTCTATCTTTTCTTGGGTTTGTTGAAAGATTACTTTCTTGCTTTTTCTAGGGTATAGTTTCCTTCCTTGTGTTGGTGTTTTCCATCTGTTATCCTTTGTAGGGCTGGATTTGTGGAAAGATACTTTGTAAATTAGTTTTTGTCATGGAATATCTTGTTTTCTCCATCTATGGTAATTGAGAGTTTTGCTGAGTATAGTAGCCTGGGTTAGCACTTGTGTTATCTTAGGGTCTGTATAGCATCTGCCCAGGATCTTCTAGCTTTCATAGTCTCTGGTGAGAAGTCTGGTGTAATTCTGATAAGTCTGCTTTTATATATTACTTGACCTTTTTCCCTTACTGCTTTTAATATTCTTTCTTTGTTTTGTGTATTTGGTGTTTTGACTATTATGTGATGGGAGGAATTTCTTTTCTGGTCCAATCTATCTGAAGTTCTGTAGGCTTCTTGTAGGTTCATGGGCATCTCTTTCTTTAAGTTAGGGACGTTTTCTTCTATAATTATGTTGAAGATATTTACTGACCCTTTAAGTTGGGAATCTTTGTTCTCGTCTATACCTATTATCCTTAGGTTTGGTCTTCTCATTGTGTCCTGGATTTCCTGGATGTTTTAGGTTAGGAGCATTTTGCATTTCCTATGACTGTGTGTCAGTGTTGTCTATGGTATCTTCTGCACCTGAGGTTCTCTCTTCTATCTCTTGTATTCTGTTGGTGATGCTTGTGTCTATGACTCCTGATCTCTTTCCTAGGTTTTCTATCTTCAGGGTTGTCTTCCTTTGTCATTTCTTTATTGTTTCTATTTCCATTTTTAGATCCTGGATGGTTTTGTCCAATTCCTTTACCTGTTTGGTTATGTTTTCCTGTAATTCTTTAAGAGATTTTTGTGTTTCCTCTTTAAGGGCTGCTAGCTGTTTAACTGTGTTCTCCTGTATTTCTTTAAGAGAGTTATTTATGTCCTTCTTAAAATTCTCTATCATCATCATGAGATGTGATTTAAATCAGAATCTTGCTTTTCTGGTGTGTTGTGGTATCCAGGGCTTGCTGTGGTGGGAGAACTGGGTTCTGATGCCAAGTAGCCTTGGTTTCTGTTGCTTATGTTCTTTCCCTTGCCTCTAGCCATCTGGTTATCTCTGGTGTTAGCTGGTCTTGCTGTCTCTCACTGTGGCTTGTTCCTCCTACAATCCTGTATGTTAGTACTCCTGGGAGACCAGTTCTCTCCAGGAGGAATTTGGGTATGGAGAGTTGTGGCACAGGGTCAGCTCTGGGGTACAGATGGAAACTGAAAGGATCCTGCCTTGGTTCCTGTGTCCTGATGGCTCTGGGTGGGTCACAGAAACCAGAAGGATCCTGTCCCCAGCTGATAATTGGTCCTGTGTCCTGATGATTCTTGTCAGATCCCTCTTGGGCTAGGAATTTGAGCAGACATGGTGGTCTTACCTATGCTCATAGGCGTGTCCACACTCCTGGGAGACCAGCTCTCTCCTGGAAGTATTTGGGCATGGAGTGCTGTGGCAAAGGTTCAGCTCCAGACACAGACCAGGTACTTCATTTTTAGAGTTCTAAGAAAAATACTTGAGACCATGATAACATTGTTAGTATTAGTTATATTGCATGTCATATATTTAGATTTCTGCTTATTTTGCAGTGTATGATATTTGTAGCAGATTGCCTTTGCCCTTCAAAAAGACGCAAACCACAGCAACAGTGTACAAGTAAGTTGGTGTGTTCATCACATGTGTAGAACTGGGGCTTGAGTTTTGGGATGCATGCATACTAGGCAAGCACTACCACTTTAGCTACACCCACTACACAGGCGACACTTTGAGTGGTTTTCATTTCTGTAAATATTGTCACCGGCTGCTCTAAGCCTAGGTTATTAAATGTGAAGGATTTAAAGGCATAAAGGAAAGGTGAGAGATGAGTGTTGCATGTAAAATGGTAGCACCAGATCTTGGAACATGATCATAATTCAGAGAATGTTATATTTCATGTAGCTTGTAGGTATTGAAAATTTCTTTGTCCCCAACTGATTTTCCTTTTTGTTCCCTGATAGTATAGTAGAAAAATCTGATTAAGAGTTAATGTTAATGGTAAACTATGCTATAAAATTAGTCTACATTATTAGAAACAGTTATTCATTACTAATAATATAATTTCCTCACTGTTCAGTTCACTGTACCTTTAACTTGGTGTGCACTGAACTCCGTTAATGTGAGGTGAACACAGAAGGTCATGGCTCATCATCCTAGAGTTAGGAAAGCGCTATATTCCACTATGTATGAAGCTCGCTCCATTTTACACTCATCAGGTTTGTTTGTGATGGACTGTCTTTGCGTATACCCAGTTGTATAATGTTGAATGGTCAGCAGTATTCCACTGGTACCCAGAGGTCTGTCCCTATCAGGTATGACACCCAAAAGTGTCTCCAGACATTACTTGATGTTCTTTGAGGGGACAGAATCATTCTGGGTAAGGTATTGCTGTTGTAGACTGTAGTACTCACTGAAATCCGGTAGGTATGACATGGGATAAGAAGTAAGTCCCAGGAAGAAGAGGCATGCCAGGTTGTCAGCACTGAGTTTATCCCCATAGCTTGCTATGTTTGCTAACCCTCCCTGCAGTGGTGGGTTGCCTAGGATTGGAGCAGGCTAGGATGCATACAGTAAACTTCTTTGGTCCAGTCCTCACTTCTGTATCTGTCTCTTGAACACATTATGCTTTGAACTTAATTAGCTTCAAACCCTCTAAAACATAGAAAGGCTATACTTGGGTGTGTGTTTGAGGTTTCTCCATTTTATTTCTTGCCTTAGTTAATTACATAGGTGAGGGTGGGGAAAGAGAAAATATCTGGGCAAGAATGCAGCTTTTGTAAGTATGTGATTTTTGTTTCTCAGGGACCTGAGACAGGATAGGGCTGAAGTTTTAGTATACTTATAGACCAAAAGTTAACTTCAAGTTGTAACAAGAGGGTCTGTTTAATGCAGTATATTTTATCTCAGCTTCTATGTTCACTGCATTGACATTGATTCATTAATGTTGGATTAGGTGATTTGAATGTGATAAATGAATCTTTGTATAATACCTGCTTTATTCTCTTTGAAAATCTAAACATAACTGCCAGGGCTTACGAGTCCTGTTGTAATTTTACTCTAAAGCAAATTCAGTACATTAACTAAAGTACATTTCTGATCTTTAAGAAAAAACATCACCAGAATTTTCTCAACCTCTGAAAAAAGTGGAGGAAGAGCAAGAGGCTGACGAAGAAGATGTTTCAGAAGAGGAGGCAGAAGATGGAGAAGGAGCAAGCAAAGAGACTTCTCAGAGCAGCATAAGACAGCGCTGTGTGGGCCTGTCATCCGCCACAGACGAATCCTAAGTTTTACATATATCTTAATACTATAATTTTGGCAAAACTGAAGATGGGTGATCATTTCTATTGCGAACTGAACTATGACTTGCTGTATATACAGTTTAGGTCCTTTAGGTTGGACAGTTTTCATTCAGGAAATAAAAACAGACATAAGAGTTTGAAATATGATTCAAGAATATTATGATGATTTAAAGTTATTTAATTTCAGAAGATCCTGGTGCCAAGCAGTAAGATTTGTGTTTATATTTAATAATCTATTTTGTGTGAGATTCGAAACTGCCTTTCCCAAGATTTGCATTACTGGAGTATTTAAGAAAATTAACTTAGAGAAGAGGCTTTCTCATTTCACATCGTTTTTCTCAGTTTCACTGTGTGAAAAAGGATCATATTTCCCATAAGTGGGAGCATTGCCCATTATTTCAAGCCATGTACTTCAATGATAGCACTGCACTTAGGTAGGGTCCAAAATTTCCTCGCAGATTTTGGATTGTGCAGCTAACAAAACTACCTTACTTTATAGCTTTCCTTTCTACACATTACATTTAGAATATGCTGCTGACTTAAGCAGTTTTCATAAGTCTATGGCATTGTATTAATTCTCAAGACTGATGCCTATTTGGGTGTCTTGTTCACTATATGATTTTTGTTATTTGCCATGTGTTACATTTTTAAGTTGGAAAAAATTAACAGTATCACTGTTGTGTTTACTGTGGGTAAACAGAACTTTTCTATCCTTTTAAATTGAAGTTTACTGAGAGAACCATCAAATCTGTTTACTTGAAAATGTACAAATTTGGCTATACATTCCAAGATTTTAAATTATTATTCTGAAGTTTTCTTTTCTCTTTTTAATGTGAAAATGAAATTTTCAGATTTTTAAAATTTGATGTGGAAAAGCTTTGGTATTTTATATTTTGGAAATTCAGAGCTTAATTGATGTAAAATGAAGTCTGCATACTACTCAAGAAACATCTACTATTATGTGTTTTTAGTGTAATTCTGTCCTCCACAGGGTCTTGATGAATTTTATAGTCAGGATATTGCTTTGTGTTTGAAAATCGCAGCACTGTTGTGTTTTGAAGATAAATTTCATATTGTATTCTTGACTGCTAGTACTGTGTGTCTCACAAATGGAAGCAAGATGGGCGAGAAGGACCGTGTGGATTTCATCTTACAGGGTGGGAAGAGTACAGTCAGGGGCACTATCTTGATGTCTGGAAGGGGAAAGCAGACTGAATTCCTGATGAGTCGTCCAGCCTTTATGGAATAGATGGTGTCTGTGGCACTCCCTCCCCTTACGTTCTCTGTGTGGCTTCCTTAGACTTGCAGTACTGTGATGTACAACAGCTTCCTTTCGGCCTCTCCTTTATAGTATTAAATGTTCTGCTGTCAGAGTTTGGATATGTAGTTTGTGGTGGCTTAGAAAAACATTCTAAGCACAAAATAAATGTTTCTAAGCACTTCAGTGATGTTGAAGAGAAGTTTGATTTCTGTTGGTTTCTTTTCAGAGTCTCCTGTATCCCAGGCTGACCTCCACTACTGTCTAGCCAAGCATGATGGAACCAATGGGAGCACACCATCACTAGGTGCCCTCCTGCGTGCCCAGCAAGCACGCTACCCTCTGAACTCAGACTTTAGCCCAGGAGTGATTGCTAGGTTCCTGTTTGAAATTGTGCTTAACCATTTGCCACTCAGCAGTGCTCTGGGGCGTGAATAGATGTGTCACTATATGTGTGCTTCCGTCTTCTCAATCATGTCAGGAGAATAATGCTCTGTAGTCAACATTTTATTTTTTTTAGTGTTTCTGTTGTATCTCTAACATTGTCGGGTTTTTAATTAGAAAATGCTTTATTACAGAAAATTAAAAGTATCCTGAATTAAGATATTAAGATGTTGGTATTCTCATAAGCATATTGTATAATCCTTGAAGAATGTCACAGTAGACATCTGATACCATGAGTGTACAGAACCTCATGGGTTAATTTACAAATGATTCTGAAATGAATAATGTGGTATAGGTAACAAACTAGGAAATTCTGGCCCATCCACCGTTTGTCACACTTCACCAAAATACTGTAAAATTTGGTCTCTACAGGAATATGTAGTGTTGGGCCATATATTGTTTAATGATGGTCCAGCAAGACTGACTGGTTAAAAGATGCAAGCATAGGTTTATCTAAGGGCTGCGTGCTCAGTGCGCCTGTTGGAGCTTTGGGAAACTTCAGTGTGATCACCGCAACTTCTGTGTAACGTGTGTGTGTGTGTGTGTGTGTGTGTGTGTGTGTGTGTGTTTAAATCAAGCTTTTCCATACCAGCAAATCCTTTTCCAATGTGATTCTTTGAGTTGTAGTTGTTAGGTGTTACAACATAAGATTGCAGTAAATGGTGCTTTTGAAAATAGTTTTTTTATCTTGTCAGTGTGTTGGCTTTTTCACATCATGTTGCCAAGAGCCTTGTGGAGGACCAGAGTTTGTTTCCCAGCATCTATGTTGGTCAGCTCTAAGCTGCCCGTAATTGCAGCCTCAGGGAAGGCAATGCCATGAATTGCCATGGGCACCGGCACTCCATGTACACGTAATGAAAAATAATAAAGTATCCAAAGTCTTTAAAGTTCTTTAAAAATCTCAACTTTATTATGTAACAAAACAGTTTAAAGACTTTAAAGAAATATTGAGAAGAACCAGGCTGTTTAAGAAAGCTGTTTGTCCTTAACAAGAAGGCCTCCCAGGTTTAAAAAGAAAAACCCATTTCATAAACTGTGCAGAGAAAGCTGATGGAGGTGGTCACGGGGTAAGATGCAAACATTTAAGTCTTCATTGCTGATCTTCATGTTGTTGGAATGTCACATGAATAATGACTACCCTGGATCCCACAAAATGGCTTCTGTTCACTCAGCTTGCTCAGCCTAGAGAGCATGTGAGACTGCTTTTGGGTGCCATCTTGCAGTTTTGTTTTCTGCCTTAGTAACCCGAGTTGAGGTGATGCGGATGTTGAGGTTTTTACTGACCTCGGGGTCTCGTTCTGACTTTCCTTATCCTCTTGTCTGTCATCATTATTAGGCTGTCTTTCTGTGGGTTCTGGGAACCGACCTCCAGGTATCATGCATGCACGAAACCAGTTTAGCTGCTGAGCAAGCCCCACCTCATAATTGTTTTATGAATATTTTAATGTGTGAGTCTGTGTGTGTGTGTGTGTTCCTCCTGCTTGCATGTGTAGGCCACACATGTACATCTGGTGCTCTCGGAGACATGAAGAAGCCATTGGATTCCTAGGACTGATAGTTAAAGAGATTGGGAGCTGCTACCATGTGGGTACCAGGATTCGAATCATGGCTCTCTACCCCGAGATTGCATAATTTTAAAGGTGAATTTTTCAGTTGAACATTTTAATTGAAGTATAGACGTCTGGCAGGTTTTGCATTTATTTGAAACTTAACATTAAAAATGAAGCAACAGTGAACTTAGGTTGAAAACTGACACAAGTCAGGCACCCTGGTGTCCTTTTTGGTCCCATGCTAAGGATCATACCCAGGGCCACATGCATAACTCTAATCGGGAGTTCTGCCATGGATCTTCAGCTCCTGCTCCAGATACTCACATTAAAGTTGTGGCTACTTATTCTCCTATGGAATGGGAGCGCTCTCAAATACACCAAAATGGCACAGTTGATTCAGCAAAGCTGGATTCACTGCTTACCATGAAAACAGCTGTCACGGCATTGCCGTGGTGGCATCTCTGAGACACAGAGCAGAAGCAGCTGGTGGCATCCTTTCAGAGCCTGGCTTAAGGTTGACTGCATGCTTGAGTTAGGGATTAGGGTTGTGGTGGCGTAAGCCTTTAACCCAGCACTCAGGAGGCAGAGGCAGTCTGATTTCTGAGTTCAAGGCCAGCCCGGTCTACAAAGTGAGTTCCAGGACAGCCAGGGCTACACAGAGAAACCCTGTCTCGAAAAAAAAAAAAAAAAAAAAAAGATTTCCATTCAGTGCTACCTGCCTATGAAGGAAAACTCTGGCATGAGTAATTGAAGGTGTTTAGATAAATGAAAAGTTCTCAAATCATGAAACTATATGCAACTATAACTGTGGGAGGCAAATTTCCCAGAATTCTAACACCATTAAGAATGAAAATGTCTCAGTAGTAAAGATGAGACTTGTGAATGGTGAGGGTAAACCATGTAGATGCGGATGCTTTCTGTTTTGGTATCACTGGGTTTACAGTATTCCACACGCAGGCACTCAGACACAAGCACACAAACCCAGGCATGTGCACACACACACACGCACATGCAACGGACACACACAACACACACAATCAAGCCTCAGTTCCTGAAATCCTTGTTATGTCCTTAGTGATTGGGTGTTGAAGCATCTCTGGTTAAAATATTTGGTCTTCCTGCTCCCTGATACAAGAACGTATAGGCACTTTGAATCTGGAAGTGAGCAGTGGGGGTGTATACTGAGGAGATCAGCGATGGCTGAAAACAGCCCCTGCTGAGGTAGGGGCTGAGTGCGAGTGAGTGCAGTATAGCATATGGTTAGAGCTAGAAGCTCTCAACTTGGCTGCCTCCTGCCTTTCTGTGGGGAAAGAGGCTAAAGATTGAAGACATGCACCTTTTGGCCAGTGAGTTAATCCACCATCCCCCTGAGGTAGAATCACTATCAAAACCCTAAACAAGCCTTGGGTTGGTGAATACATCAGGGTGCTAGTGTGGGGGTGCAGTGTGCTCAGAAGGTGGGGAGACTTCCTTTCCTTCATGCCTTGGTCTGTATTTCTCTTCTCTTTGACTATTCATGAGTTGGATTCTTTAGAATAAACCAGCAATAGTAAATGAATAAACCATTTTCCAGAGTTTGGTAAGCCTTTCTAGCAAGTATCCATACTGGGCAGGAGACTTCTGGTGAACTGTTTTGTAGCTGTTGCAAAACTGGGAGGCCTGGACTTGTGATTGGCATCCCGAAGCTTGTGGAGTGTGCACTGGCTCAATTGATAGTGCTAGAATTAAATGGTAAGTTGCCTGGTTTGGAGCCACAGAAGAACAAGTGTATGGTGTGGGCCCCTACCCTCACATTCAGGGTCAGAGGTCTGATTTTGATTATAGATGATGACATTTTCCTTACTCATCCCTTTCTTAAATTTTTTTTTTGGGGGGGGCATGAGATACAAGCTTCACTGTTGATGATGTAACCCATGCCCAACTGCACCGTGTAAGACATGTGATCATGGCTCAAGTTCCCCTACCAGTTGTTTCAGTATCAGTAAATGTTAGGTTTTCCCATTCTTCTCGGATGATCGACTGTTTAGTCATGTGGCCAACCATCTGATCCCCTGTAACAGAGAAACATCTGGAGAAGGGTCTGAACAGAATCCATAGTCTTCTGAGCCTTAAGGTTGGAACACAAGGAAATCCAGACCAGACTTCCTCACTGCTGGGATGAGTCTGCAGAACCAGCCATGGAATTGATAACACAGTCACCTCACTTTTTGTATTATTTTGTTTGAGGCAAGGTGGCTTATAGCCCAAGCTGACTTACAACTTGCAATCCTCCTGCTTCCACCTTCCCAGTAATGGGATTACAGGCATTCACCACCGTGATCATGTAAGTCATTTACTTTTATGACTTGGTAGCATTTGAGATCTCTGGTAATATTTTTTATAATTAAAACTTTATTGTAAATAACTTCAAAATTATATATATATATGTGTGTAATTATAAATATATGATATATAATACATATATATATTGAGAATGGCCAGACCCAAAGTCTGTACATAACTGTGCACCTCTGTACAGTTAAAGAGCTATTATTCCATGTTGTAAGTATCATTTTTTCTTATCCATTCATCCATTGATGGTCAGTTAGGTTGGTTCTATTTTTTTGCATATAAACATGGAGACACAAATTTCTCTGTGATAGAGTATAGAATTCTCTGGGTATGCGCCTAGGAGTAAAATACTTGATCCATGTGATACCTTGACATACCAAACAATTTGAAACAATACAAGAATTCATATGGAATCAGCAAAGACCATGAACAGCCAGTGAAATTCTAAGGGGTAAGAGGATTGCTGGGGACTTGACCTCAAATTATACTGTAGAGCCATAGTGACCTAGATGACCTGGTACTGCCATAAGATCAGATAGATACACCGAGGCGGTAGAATAACAAAGATGTGCCTACTTAATTTTTGACAAAGGAGATCAAAACCCACATTGGGGAAAATACAACCTATTCAACAAATTGTGCTGGCAAAACTGGCTATCTACCTCCAGAAGAATACAGTTTATCTTTCACCTTGTATAAAAATCAGTTCAAAATGGATCAAAGATCTTAGTTTAAAACCTGCAATGCTGAAACTTACAGAGAACAGAAAGCGTACCAGTCAAGACACTGGGGTAGGCAAGAATTTTCTGAATAGAGCTTCAGTAACATAGGACCTAGCCCCAGATGTCAGCAGATGGAACTACATGAACGTAGAAAGGGGTAGTTCATCAAAGGAAATTCTTTGTCAGCAGAGCACAGACAGCAGGGGAGAACATAAACAAGGAACTAACATCCAGAATTTACCAAGAATTGCACAAATTAAGCATCAAGGAAATAAAACCGCCAGTTAGCAAATGGACTAATGAATGGACATTTTCCAAAGAAAGAAAGAAATACAAAAAACCAGTAACTATTTTAAAGGGTGTTCAATATCCCTAGCCATTAAGGAAATACAAATTAAAACTACTTTTAGATACCACCTTATCCCACTCGGGATAGTTATGATCAAGAAATCTGACAATAGCCAGGCAGTAGTATACTAGTTCCAGCACTCAGTAGGCAGAGGCAAGGCAGATCTTTGAGTGTAAGTTCAGCCTGGTCTACAAATTGAGTTTCAGGACAGCGAAGGCTACACAGAGTAACCCTATCTCAAACAAACAAACACACACACACACACACACACACACACACACACACACACACACACACACCAGTCATCATTGGAGAGGATGGGGGGAGAAAGGGATCTTTGATCACTGCTGGTGATGGTACAAACCAAGGCAGGCGTGTGTGAATCAATTTGGAGATCAATATAAAGATACCAGATGTAAGTGTGGTAAGTACACTGCGACCTTTAAAGCAGCAGCATATTGTCTGTACCAGTTGTTCAGCCTTTGGGTCATGACCTCTTTGGGGTTGAATGACCCTTTCACAGGAGTCACATATCAGATATCCTGCATAGTGGACATTTACATATAACGGTAGCAAAAGCAGTCACGAAGTAGCAACCATAAAATGTCTAGGAGTCACCACAGCACAAACTGTATTAAAAGCTTGCAGCATTAGGAAGGCTGAGAACCACGGTTCTATATTGTCTTCAAAAATGCCATTATTAAATCCGATGGACTTTTATCCTGCTTAGCATCCTGAATCTCCTGATGGAGGAGTCGCCTAGCCTGAGTGGCACTGTGTGGCTATTTTGCTCTGTCCTCCTACCTCTACCTCTTGTGAAATAAGCTGAAAAGGTGGGGATGAGGGGCTGCAGCCAGAATTTGCCTTGAGTATTCAGGCGTTCAGTTCTCAGATCAGAGCTTGCCTTATTCCTTTCATTGAATTATAGAAGCTATTCTCCCAAGAGCTGAGATTGGTGGATCAGACAGACCTTGGGTGAAATCAAGGACAAGTATTAATTTATATACCAAAGTCCTGTCTGGCTTGCAATGGGTAACCAACAGGCGTTAGTATTACTAAACTAGTCCTTAAAGACTAGTCTGCTATCTGTCCTAATTTCCTTACTTAGGTTGTCAAATACTTTGCTATGATATGGGGTCACTTATGAAGTACCTGGAACAGAAGTGCTTTTTTGGTGTAATGATTTTGTACTTTAAAAAGCTTCTTTCCTTTTAATTTAGTATTTTGCAAACATTGAGCATAAATAAAACTCTTATTATACAAGATTACTCTTCTGTTACGTTGGGAAATCTGTATACCATAGCATAAGAATAATAATATCATGAACATGGGATGAGTTTAACTTAACTGCTGCATCCTGAAGTTAAAGACGATGCTTTTGTTTCTCCCTTTGGCTAGGAACTATTGTTAAGTCAGCTGAACATTTGTGTCCCTGCTTTCTACTCAACCAACTGTTAGCTCCAATTGATAAATTCTTGTTTTAGTGAAAATTTAAAATAGGAGGTATTATATGTGCATAAATGCTGGGGTTTTTACTTCTATGTATACATTCTATAAAATTAGCCCTTAAATATTTTATTCTGATATGTCCAGCCTGTGGCCTGTGGGTCACATGTGTCCCAGAATAGCTGTGAATGTGTCTCAACATTTGTAGATAGCAGTGTTATGTCGTGAAGTGTGACGTGATTGGACACTCATGTAGAGAGTGACTCTTCTCAAGGCAGAAGAAAAATGTAGAGGAAATTCTTGAGAACTGCCTTCTGAAGAAATTTATGTTTTACAACAGAGGGCAATTTGGTAAAATTAATTAATGGAGTTCATTAATTTAACAAAAATAATTTTGTTTAATCTGGGAAAAGGTACATTTGTAATTAGCTTTCTTGCTGAGGGAAGATTGATATTAGGAAAATTTTAATTCATTTGGCAAAATGCAAGCCTTGTTTATTTGTATAGAACAGCAGAGCCAGGGTTCTGAATTATGATCTAGCCATCAGTATGGCTTGAGTCCCCTTAATTTGTGTGGAGTTTTACATATGTTTATTTATGGTCATGTATTTTTTAGCACTCATCTTTCCTTGGTCCTAGGGTCCTGTACTGGCTACTTTTATGTCAACTTGACACAAGCTAGAGTCATCAGAGGAGGGAGTCTCAATTGAGAAAATGGCTTTATCAGATCCATTTTCTTAGTAATTGGTGGAGGAGGGCCCAGACCATTGTGGGTGGTGCCATCCCTGGGCTGGTGGTCCTGGGTTCTATAAGCAAGCAGGCTGAGCAAGCCAGTAAGGAGCACCCCTCCATGGCCTCTGCATCAGCTCCTGACCCCAGATTCCTCCCGTTTGAGTTCCTGTCCTGAAGCTCCTCCAGGGATGAGCATCGAAGTGTAAGCCAGATAAATAAGCCCTTTCCTCCCCAGTTTGCTTTTGGTCATGTTTTTAATTATAGCAATATTAACCCTAACTAAGATAGTCCTTCTGGCTGGGTTTATTGTACAATACACAAGGTGGGTTAATGGGTCTTAGAGTTTGCTGTTGAAGAGGCAATACTTTTTTTCCTTAGAGAGTTCATCCCACTCTTTAAGAAACTGAAAACAGTAGATGGAAGTGATAAGCCCTGGGATTTGGCATGCTGGGGAAGCACACCTAATGGTGTGGGCACGTCACTCTTTCACTTTACAGTAAAATCCTCCATCTCTCTTGTCTTTCTCTCTCTTTCACTCTTCCCTCCCTCCCTCTTCCCTCCCTCCCTCCCTCCCTCCCTCCCTCCCTGTTTCTCTGTCTTTGTCTCTGTCTGTCTGTCTCAGTATGAGTGTTTGTGTGTGTGTGTATATTAGTGTATTTGTGTGTATATTATACTTAGGAAATGTCATTCATCATAGAAGGAGCCCTCTGGCTCAATTACCCTCAGAACTTTGCCTGGTCCCTTGAAGACCACACTTAATGTGCTTTGCTTCGTGGCTGTCTCCAACTGCTAGTTATGCGCCCCCTGCCCCCCCCCCCCCAAAGCAATAAGGAACTTGGGCACTGACTAACCAAAGGCTAACTCCATAGTTCCTGTTTTGTTTTTCTTCAGGGAAATAGCTAACCTCGATGACAAGCAGGCATCACTGTAAGGACAGGAAGCCCTGGGCACCTCGAGCTGGAGAGCTCAGTGCTAGAGTTTGCCCAGTAGCTGGCCAACACCACAGGAAAGGAAGAAAAACTGAGCAAGGAGAAGAACCAAAGCTTCGCACTTCCGGCACAGAGCGCCTGGGCGTGGCTGTGGAGAGCCGGCAGGCAGCTGTGCCTGTTCAGATTCGAGCAGCAGGAAGGATGCCTGCTACTTTGTCCTTCTCTTGGACTCCGCTCAAAATAAATGAGCACACTGTCTACTATTTAACAGGAGAAAAACCAGCATAAATAAAGTTTTCAATCTAGATCAAATGTCCTTTTTCATCATTGTTGATCCCCAGCGACAGGCTGCTTTAGGGAGCCCAGGAAAGCAGGAGACAGTGCTGAAGGTGTCTGTCTGGGTGGCAAATAAATAAATAATAAAATAAAGGTTCAACTTGAATTACTTCCTGAGTTTTCTCTCCTTGACCGTAGAAAGCCCTCTTGGCCTGTGCTTTCAGTCCCACACTGGAATCTGGAATAGTTTTTTTCATAATGGAGAAGAATTGTCAGACTCAGTCTGTCGTAGTAATGGATATTTTGTGGATTTTGTGAGTACTCCCACTGACTGGATTTTTATTTGTATCTATAACTTGGCTCTAAGGGATAGCCTGTATCGCTTTCTTCACTCAAGCCTCCATGATCCCTCTCTCTACAGTTCCTGGGACAAGGGTGAGTAAGCAAGTAGGTCATGTGGAAGCGATCCCATTAAGCTAGGCTGAGAGCTCGGAGGAGCTGAATAGGGCCCAGGGTGAAGTACTAAGATATATTGCCAAGTTGGTTTCTGTGTGGCTGACGACTCCTCAGTTATTGATGGGATAGTCTTCCAGTTTTTCTCAGAACTGTTTGCCTGGGAAACAAGGCTGGAAAATATTTAGATGTTGTGTTCTGCCTCCTGTTGGCTAACCTTAGCCATTGCAGGCACTGAGTACAAGAAGTGGGGTCTTTTCCATAGATCCTTTTGATCTATGGAAAGTCTTTGTGGTGGATAACAGATGTCCCACAAAACGTGGCGATGTTAATGTGAGTCGGATGAATTCTGAGCTCAGAGTATGCCTTTGGTGACCATTTACTGCACTGGAAGCTATATCTGTGAAGAAAGAAACCCCACGTTATCATCCCCATTTTCACAGATCTGCCAAAGATAAGTGGGCTAGGTTTTATTTTCTGATACTTTAACAAGATATTATTCTACTGACTGGAGATAGCTTTCAGCACTCTTCTGACATGATTTATGTATCAGTGTCTGAAGGTTTCAATCAAGGAATAACAAAAATGGTATTTGAACTTCTTCCCTAAAGACTGGAAGTACTTGGAAGTGTTCAACCCAGAGGTTCCAGTTATCTTGAAATATGTATAGGTTCACAAACTAGACTTGTTAAGAAGAACACAGAGTCCCCTATGTGCTTAATCGGCTTCCCCTCATGTTAGTATGTATTCAACAGACGGATAAGGAGATGACCACTGATACGATACTATTAATCCACCATTAAATCTTACCTGGATTTTTACAGGTTTCCCAATAAAGTGCCGAGATTCTGCAAGGCATTTAGTTGGCCCTCTGGACAGGCCAAGTCTTCCTGTGTGTTTCATGGCCTTAATGCATTTGAAGCTCACTGTCTGTTGCTTCAGAGAATCTCAGTCTGCTGAGAGGTTTGTGAGGTATTGAGGTATTTTCTCATGAATGAGATTAAACTTTTTTTTTCTTTTTGCAAGAATACCAGAGAGGTCAGCTTGTGCCTTTTTCCTGGGAGTGAGATGTGGGAATACCTGCTTTCAGAATGTCTTAGCACAGGGGGATGCTTATCTTGATCTCTGTTGTATCAGATGGTTGTATCAGACCTCTGTGCTCTAAGGTGCCTGTTCTTTCCTCTGTAACCACTGGGTGCTTCAAAGACTAGGGACCTGTTACATATCTTAGAACATTTTTATCACTCATTGCTAGTTATATATAACAGTTATTTAAGAGATTTGCTTGGTGATGGTCTTCTATTATCTCTTCCGTGTGCTTTAGTTGACAGACTAATTTACTTTGGCTCACAGGCAAAATCTTCTGTGATTGTGATATGAACTGTTATTCAAAGGGCTTCAGCCCTTGCCATTGGGAATGACCCTGAGTTACTCTTATGTCCTTTGAACATTCATTTCTTACTTTGAATGGTCCCTTTCTGGTATCGTGTTGTCCTATTCTAGGTCTGGAATCAATCATTTTTCCAATGAGCTTTTGTTCTGTTTATTAGAGAATGTTGTTTTGTTTGTTTTGTTTTGATACCACATAACCCTGACTATCTGAGAACTCACTATGTGGATCAGACTAACTTTGAACTCACAGTGGTCTGTCTGCTTTTGCCTCTCAAGTGCTGGGATTAAAAGTATGCTATTTTCCATGCCCATCCCAAGAGCAGTACTTAGAATCTAAGCTCTTAGAGCTATGCTCATTGCTTCTAGGCTCTTGTGGCTTGAATTTAGAATCCCCCCCCCAGTCCATTGCCTTTAATACTTGCTCATCAGATAGTGACACTATATCCAGAGGTTTGGAAATGATGGGAGGTAGAGCCTGGGCTGGAGTAAGTAGACCACTATGTGTGGGTCCCGAGAGTATGTAGTCGCTGGCTCTGTTTCTCGGCAACTATGATGTGAGCTGTTGACGTGCTCCTAAGAACTCCCAAGCTTGTAGACTGAAGTCTCAAAAACTGTGAGCTAAAACAAACGGTGCTCCTTGGAGTTTCTCCTCGGGCATTCTGATCACACTGATACAAGAATCAGTAATACAGAGACCCTCACAGAAGACAGAGCTTGGCAATACATGTGTTTATATCAAATACACACATTCACATGTTTCACATGTTTTTTTTTTTTTTTAAAAAAAAACATTTTTATAGCAGTCACAATACTTGGGATTGTTCTTTTCTCCTTCTTGTAGACTTGTTATTTATAATACAGTTATTTATAATACTTGTTATTTATAATACAGTTAAATTCACTTGCTACTGTTTAAGCCACCATTAACTTCCTCCAAATCCTATCTTACTATAGTCATTCACTTATTTGAGTATATATTACATGCCTCCCCACCACGCCTTGTTATGCAACACAAAATGACCTAGAACTTGTAAATAGCTGTGATTATTCATAAAGATTGTCAACGTCATAGGATCTAGAATCACCCAGGGGACAAGTCTGCTTGTGTGTCTAGGATTTTCTGTATTGGTTTAATTAAGGCGGGACAACCCACCCTGAACACAGGGACACTGCCTACCAGAGGTAGGCTCTGGGAATGAATACAACAGAGAAAACGAGCTGCACTCTAGTATTCGTTTCTCTGCACCTGACTATGCCCGAAGTGGGACCAGATTCTCAATCTCCCGTTGCCATGGTTTCCCTGTCATAGGTGTTACCATCAAAGCCAAAATGAACCCTTTCTTAAGTTCCTCCTCCTCCTTCTTCTTCTTTTTGAAATTTTATTTTTTTAATTCTTTAATATGTTTTTACAGTCCAGTCATTATCTCCCTCCTAGTCCACCCTGTGACAGTTCCCCATCCCATTCTTCCTCCCCTGTCGCCAAGAGGATGTTCCCACTTCCCCTACCCCGCAAGACCTCCCCATTCCCTGGGACCACAAGCCTCACAAGGGTTAGGTGCTTCTTATCTCACTGAGGCCAGGCCTGGCAGTCCTCTACTATATATGTGTTGGGGATCTCCTATCAGCTAGTGTATGCTGCCTGGTTGGTGGATCAGTGTCTGAGAGATCTTGGGGGTCCAGGTCAGTTGAGACTGCTGGTCTTCCTATAGGGTCTCCCTCCTCCTCAGGTTCTTCCAGCCTTTCCCTAATTCAACCACAGGAGTTCCTAGCTGCTTGTTTAGCCCCTCAGAGGGCAGCCATGCTAGGCTCCTGTCTGTAAGCACACCATAGCATCAGTAATAGTGTCAGGCCTTGGAGCCTCCCCTTGAGATGGATCCCAATTTGGGCCAGTCACTGGTCTTAAGTTCCTTTTGCCTGGTATGTTTGCACAGCCCTGAGAAATTAGCTGATGCATAGGATTGACCCTGGGAAGTGGAGTCCTTGCTGTGATAACCTTGGCCGTGGGGTTCATGGGCTTTTGGAACTGGTTTGTGGGAGGAATGCAGAAGAGCTTGCAGCTGCAAGCTAACGAGCTAGAAAGCTGCAAGCCAAGCTAACTGATCAGTCTGATGGGTGATGATGCCGAGAGAAATATGGATGGTGGAAGCCTAGGCTATATATCTATGTTTTGCAAAGAATCTGGCTGTATTTTTCCCACGTCCTGAGACATTTGTTGAGGCTGAATTTAAAAGTGATTGGACTGATGAATGTTCGAAGCTCACCCTAAATGTCTGGATAGCACTGTTCCATAGGCTGAGGTGGCAGACTGCGTGAATAGCAGTACCAGGCTTCATCGTGCTCTGCTTCCTGACCCTGGATGTAACGGATTTAATGTGACAAGCTTCCTCAGGCTTCGACCCCCACCATGACCTTCCCCATGACCTCCCCTTGAGCTTTAGCCAGCATCAGATTTTTCTTCTTTAAATTGCTTTTGTCTTCCGGGATGACTGGCGTGTACCACCAGACTTGGTTGTATGCAGTATTACTGTGTTTTCCTTGACTGCTGCAAACGTTGAACATTTTCAAAGTGTTTATCAGCCATTTATATCTCTTCTTTTGAGACTTGTCTGTTTTGTTTATTACTGTACTTGCTTGTTGAAATATTTGTGTTGGTGTTTAATTTTTATATTTCTTCGTATATTGGAGATATCAAGCCTTTGTTTGGTGTAGAATCGATAACAAATTTCCCCCATTTTGTAAGCCATCTTTCACTCCTGTGGTTTGCTCTGCAAAACCTTTTCAATTTCATGTAATCCCATTGGAAAGTTTGCCAACTGTTGGAATTATTTCCTGTGCTGCTGCTGTGGTCTTTTCAGATAGTCCTTGTCTAAGCCTGTGTCCTGAAGTGTTGGTATCTGTGTTTATCCTGGCAGTTTCAGAGCTTGGGGGTCGTACACTATTACTTTCATCTATTTAGAATTGATTCTTGTGTCAAGTGCGAGGGGATCTTACTTCATTCCGCCGGGCTGGACTGCCGATTCCCGAGCTTCATTAGTTAAAAGAACAAGTGCGAGGGGATCTTACTTCATTCCGCTGGGCTGGACTGCCAATTCCTGAGCTTCATTAGTTAAAAGAAACTGTCCCTTTAATGTGTGTTTTTGACCCTTTGTAGAAACATAGATGGCTGCCGGTGTGTGGATTTATTTCCAGGTCTTCTAGTCTATTCTACTGGTTTATGTGCTTGTTTTGTGTTGAAAAATGTTATTAAGGATCTGTCTTAGTTAGGGTCTTACTGCTGTGAACAGACAACATAGCCAAGGCAATATTATAAGGACAATATTTAATTGGTGCTGGCTTACAGGTTCAGAGGTTCAATCCATTGCCATCAAGGCAGGAGCATGGCAGCATCCAGGCAAGCATGGTGCAGGAGAAGCTGAGAGTTCTACATCTTCATCTGAAGGCTGCTAGCAGAATACTGGTTTCCAGGCAGCTAGGGTGAAGGTCTTAAAGCCCACACCCACGGTGACACACCTATTCCAATAAGGCCACACCTCCAAATAGTGCCAGTCCCTGGACCAAGCATATTCAAACCATGACAGCATCTCTAGTATAATCTGAGGTTAGATACTGTGACATTTTCAACATTTTTCTTCCTGCTCTGCGTGTGTGGAATCTTTGGAACTCCCATATGAATCTTAGGAGTATTTTCTACTTCAATGATAGTAAAGAATATCATTGGAATTTTTATAGGGATTGCATCGAACCTATAGACTGCTTTAGTAATACGTTTTTACAATATCAATTCTGCCTATGGAAGAACATTGGCGGGGAAGAGGTGTCTTTCCATCCTGTGAAGTCTTCTTCAGTTTCTTTACAGTCTAATTACAGTTTTTACTGCAGATGTCTTTTAACTCCCTGGCTTGGTTTATTTCTGGGTTTTTTATTTGGTTATTATTCTGAAGCTATTGTGAATGGATTTTCCACTCTAGTATCTTTCTTGGAAAGTTTGTTATTAGTATGTAGGAAAGCTGCTTTTGTGTATGTGTGTGTGTGTGTGTGTGTGTGTGTGTGTGTGTGTGCCCACGACTTTGCTGAAAGCATTTTTAGATTATTAGAGTTTTCTGGCAGCGTCTTTAAGGTCTTTTTAGTACAGGTCCACGCCATCTGCAAAGAGGGATAATTTGACTTCTTTTCTTACTTACATTGCATTTATTTCTTTTTGTTAATTTCTTTGTTTAAAACTTAGAGCATTATTTTGAATAAAAGAAAATAGGCACCCAGGTCTGGCTTAAGTCGCTCATTTGTTCTTGATTCAGTTTTGGTAGTCTTAGGAATCTATCTGGTTCTTCTTGATTTTCTAACTTTGGAAATACAAGTTCTAACAGTTTTCCTTAGTGGTTCTTGGGATTTCACGGGAGTCTGTTTGCCATCCCCTTCCTATCTCTGCTTTTCTGGAACCAGGTCTCCCCTTTCTCTTTCTCCTGGTTAGACTGGATAGGGGTTCGCTGGTGGTTTGAATAGGAATGGCCCCCATAGACTCATGTGTTTGAATGCTTAACCCATAGTGAGTGGCACTATTAGAAGGTGTGTCCTTGTTGGAGAAAGTGTGTCACTGTGGTGGTGACAGGCTTTGAGGTCTCAGATGCTCAAGCTAGGCCCAATGTGGCCCAGTCTTCTATTGTTGCCTGTAGATCAAGACATAGAACTCTCAGCTCCTTCTCCAGCCTATGTCTGCCTCTATGCCACCGTGGACTAGACCTCTGAAGCTGTAATCCAGCCCTAACTCAATGTTTTCCTTTACGAGTCACTGTGGTTATGGTGTCTGTTCACTAAGACATCAACTCTTCACCGCTTCAAGACGCTCTTTATTCAGTAATCACGGGTATGTGCGCGGATTTGTTCAGGCTCCTGTGCGCATGAGTGCAGTGCCTGCAAAAGCCAGAAGAGGCCATCAGCTCCCCTGGAGCTGGATTTGCGAGCAGTGATGTGGTTGCTGGGAACCAAACTCATTCTCTGGAGCAGCAAGAGCTCTTAACCACTCACTCAGCCGTCTCTCCTGCCTTCTCTCGGTTTGTTTTTTAATTAAATGTTGATGACAATAAAGTTGCCTCTTCTAACTGCCTTGGCTATATCCCAGAGGGTTGAGAGAATTACAATATTTTCACTTCATCTAGAATTCTTGAAAGGTCTTCCCTGACTTCTCCCCTGACCCAGTGCTTGTTGGAGGTGGGTTGTCCCGTCTTTGGGTGTTTGTGTGGTTCTGTGCTTTCTCCTGCTGTTGACTGTCTTTTATTTTACTGTGATCTGAGTGCATAGAGGTAATCATCTCATTTCTTTTTCATTCCTGGAGCATCGTTAAGCATTGTGTAATTTCCGGAAATTACATTGTAATTTACACTTCTAGAAGGGTGTACCAGTGCGACTTCTGTGTCAAATCATTTCCCACAGCTGTGCCAGCGGGACATATTGTAACACTTTCTGACTTGTGCCCCGACAGGTGAGAGAGAGCACTGTACTGTTAGACCATGTACACATCCCTACCCATTATTACTTTCATGTATTTAAGGGCTTTTAGCCCTTAAATACATGGGATAGTTCATCTATTTATATTAATTTTTCCTCTGCTGTTGTTCAATAACTCTTTATATAGGAGAGATATGTGCAATGTAAGTATATACACCTTGCTTATGCTTTGCCTGTTCTTATTGGGTTTATTTCCTGGCTCTTCACTCTATCTTACTTCACGTGCTCACGTTGTCAGTATGGTACTGCCTTTGTACTTTAAATCTTAGATTTGAGGAATTTATGTTTACTTTTAACACTTGGCCTTTACAGTTTTATTTGTTACGTGTAAATCTCTGATCCACTTGGCCTTTGTCTTTTGAATGGCGTGCAACCTAGATGTAATTTGATCTTTTTCTTCAGTGGCCTCTCATTTGTCTTGATATCTAGGCTGACTAGTCTTATGACAAGTCGACACACAAACTAGCGTCATCTGAAAGGAAGGAATCTCAATTGAGAAAATGTTCCCTCCCATAAGATCGGGCTGTAAGGCATTAATGATGGAGGGAGGGTCCAACCCATTCTGGGTGGGGCCATCTCTGGGTTAGTGGTCCTAAGTTCTATAAGAAAGAAGGCTGAGCAAGCCAGTCAGCAGCACTCCTCCATGGCCCCTGCATCATGGCTCCTGCCTCCTGATCCTCCCTTGTTTGAGTTCCTGTCCTGACTTCATTAAGTGATGACCAGTGCTGTGTAAGTATAAGCAAAATAAACCCTTTCTCCCTGACCTAGCTTTTTGGTTATGGTGTTTCATCACAGAAATAAAAACCCTAACTAAGACAACACTGCGCTTTTCGTCAGGCGTGGTGGTCCATACCTTTGATCACCATAGGTGGGATCTCTGAGTTTAGGGCTATCCTGATCCCATAGTGACTTATGGGCTAGCCAGAGCTATATAGTGTAAACCCACCCACCCCAAAAAGCCATCTTTGTCCCGTTGATTTACATGACACTTTTATCATATGCCAAATTTCATGGAAGCGCCTTTAAGTTTTCTTTCTTTCTCTCGTATTTTGTCACAGTGTGCTTTTCCGTCGTGGAGAGGAAATGCCAGATTACTTTACAGCATCTGTTCAGCGCTTCTGGCAACCAGTGATGTTCTGGTGTTTGTTCTTCAACAGCAGAGAGCTACTGCAGCAATAATCTTGAAAGCTAGAGAAATTTACCTTCCAGCTGTGTGTTCATAAAACACTGTTACCCAAACCGAACCCATAGCTAGGAGATAGTACACCTTCTGTTCAACTGTCACCAGTGTCTGTTCCGATGTGAAACCATTAGGACTAGATGAAACGTTATAAGCACAGTCTCAGTGCTACACAGAATCACTGTACTGGAACCTTGAAGAATGGCTCTGGGGCATGGGATTTATTAAGGTTCATTGCCCTTGGCTCCAGGACTTGTTTCTGAAATTCAGCTGCTGGGTCTAGGTGCACAGAGCCTAACACTGGGATTACTGTCAGAGCACAGCTATTAGAATTACGAGGTACTTCACTTTCCCTGTGGCTCTATATTCAGAGACCAGACTCACCTAGGAATGATGATGTCCTTGTTGAGTTGGCTAATCTTCACTGTCCGCTCGACTAGACCCATGATTAACTAAAAGGCAATCTGCTGGACTCCCTGTGAAGAATGTTCTCAGTCAGATTATTTGAAGTGGGATTTCCCACCCTGAATGCGGGCAGCACCTCCCAGTGGCCCCACA
Source organism: Mus minutoides (assembly GCA_902729485.2). Taxonomy (NCBI): domain Eukaryota; kingdom Metazoa; phylum Chordata; class Mammalia; order Rodentia; family Muridae; genus Mus; species Mus minutoides. The sequence continues at coordinate 68,239 of CACVCL010016914.1, forward strand.
CATAACGGATGAAAGAAAGAACCCTTGCTTTGGCCCACTTATTTTCTCTCACTCTCGTTGGTAAGTTTGTCTACCTTGCTGCATTGCTTTGCTGATATCAGGACCTAGCTTTTGTCTTCCAGGGTGCAATGAAGGCCAGTGGCTCTCTTGGAACCTTCAGTGCCATATTGAGACTGCTTAGATATCCAGCCACAGGAACTGAGCAACTAATAGGTTCTTGGCCTCTCCGGCGTGAGATGGTCACTGTTGGACCACCCAGATCATACTCTGCATGCCAATCTAATAAGTACCCTTTAGTATATATTCATTCTATCCCTTCTGTTCCTTGGAGACCCGCAACCTTGATGGTGACCGTTCTGACTGGGATGAAATTGAGTTGCCTCTCCCTAACAGCCAAGGATGCCAAAAAAACATTTCAAGCATTTCCTTACCATTTAGATTTCATCTTTTGAGAGCTCTGTTTAGTTCTGAAGCCTGTTGTTTAATGTTGTTGTTGTTGTTGTCTTGGCATTTGGCCTTTTGTTTTGCTTTTGTTGCTGTTTGTTAACCAGGATTGCCTGTGAAAGCCAGGACAGGAGGAAGAGGTCGTGGGGGAGGGGCACCTTACGCGATGAGGGATAGTAAGAACATAAGTGAAATAAAATTATAGAGAGGAAGAAAATTATAGAGGAGAAACACTGTGGATGGAAAGGTTTAAACAAGGCGGGAGGACTGGGGAGAGGATGGTGTTAAAGAAGGTAGAGGATGATTACCTTGGACAAAGAGCAAAAAGAAGCCATATGCAAGCCTGTTATCTTGTAACCAAACAGATAAATGAGGGCTGAAGGCTGCTACCCTGCTGGCTCCGATGGGACTGCTCCATGAAGCAGTGTGTTACTAAATATAGTTCCCAGTTCCTGCATGGGAGACCTACCCAGGCTCTTGTCAGGATACACTGGAAGCCTCCAAACCAATACAGGCTCTTGTTGGTTCTCTTGGTCGCCTAACCAGAAATAAGAGGATAAAGCCATATTGTAGAAGATAGGACACAATTGTATGAGGGCTGTATGACATAAAGAAAGCAAGCTGATACTGAGCCGCAACTGCGCTCTCATCCCCACCCCAGCAGGCTAGCTTTCAAAGTGCCTGAGCGTGCTGTGCAGAGCGAGAGGGGGCGTCAGTCTTAAACAAGACATTTACACCACTCCCTTTAAGGAAGAAGGGGAAGGCAGTATGTAAAGTTTAAAAGATGGAGTGGCGGGCAAGGAAATGCCGTTCCTTAGACCAACCCTTGCATTCTTTAACTCACAGTAACTGGTTATTTGCAAGGGGCGCACGCAAGGTTGGCCCTGCCAATCACCAGTCATAGAAGGGGGAGGGGCCACAGAACCCTGTCCTGTACCACTGAACATTAATCGTGTCCCCACCGCTCGGCCTACAAGACTCCAGAACCAAGCTAATGATCACATCACACAGATGGCACCGGTTTTGGGTCACAAAAGAAAGTGAAGACATGACCCCAAAAGAAAGATTTGAGGGAAGGATGGGGATGTGGTGGACAGGGTTGGTAGGGAAATCTGGGAACAGGGTACAGTGAGAATTGTCGGTATGCCTGGCTGAAATTGTCTAAGAACAAATTAAATTAACAGTAAAATGAAATTGCATCATTTAGGATATTCTTCCGCAGAGCTGTTATCCACACCGTTGGCCTCTAGGGGGAGCACTAAGGTTGCGTTTGTTAAGTAGTAAAATGTCTGAAAAAGAACTCCATCTCAGTCCAGGGGTTGCCTGAGAGCTTCCGCCACTGTATGTCAGGCTCTGGCAGAGCCTTTCAGGAGACAGCTATATCAGGCTCCTGTCAGGATGCATTTTTTGGCATCCACAATAGTGTCTGCTTTTGGTGACTGTATATGGGATGGATCCCCAAGTGGGGCAGTCTTTGGATGGCCTTTCCTTCTGATAACGGGGTCCCCAGTGGAGGAGCTAGAGAAAGGACTGAAGGAGCCGAAGGGACTCGCAACCCCATAAGAAGAAGAACAACATCAGCCAACCAGAGCTCCCAGGGTCTAAACCACCAGCTAAGAAAGAGCACACACGGAGGGACCCGTGGCCCCAGCTGCACATGTAGCAGAGAATGGCCTTGTTGGCCATCAACGGGAGAAGAGACCCTTGGTCCCTTGAAGGCTCGACATGCCAGTGTAGGGGAATGCCAGGGTGGGGAGGCAGGAGTGGGTGAGTGGGTGGGGGCACACCCTCATAGAAGCAGGAGGAGGGGGAATAGGATAGGGGACTTCTGGGGGGGGCAGGTATATCGGGAAAGGAGATGACATTTGAAATGTAAATAATTAAATAAAATATCAAAAAAAATCATAAAAACAAAGCAAAACAAAACAAAACAACTTCACATCTCACGCATGGAAATTCACATCTGTAACCCAAGGAAGCCCATACCAGGAGGTGGCGCTATTTCCTTGCAAATAGCCTTTTGGTTTTTATCCCTCCTTTCTCTGCACTCTCATCCTTGACTAGCAATTAGGATAAAGAGGTCTATGAATTCTTTTCTCCCCATTGTATTAACAACATCAAAAAATATATATTTAGGTGCAGACTAAACCATGAGCTATTTTGAGTAGCTGAAGAGCCCACTCTACAGGCACCTTCTTGCCTAAAAAGTCCGTGTGTTAAAATCCAAAAGATTCTAGAGTGTGCAAGTTTCCTGCCTTGTGGGTGGTTTTCTTTAGAACTGTTCCAAATAAACACCAGTAACGTTCTCTGGAATAAGAACTCAAAGAATAACAATGATCTAGTTCTAAATACCTATCTCCCCTCTCCCCTGGTCAAGGCTAAATTCACGGTGGCTGTTCCCGGATTTTAAACATTCTGTGACACCCAAGAGTTTGCCTTGAGGTAGACCTGGAGTCTGGTTGAGATTTGTTTCTTCTCTTTTGTCCTCACGGACTTTGGCCCGGGTGCACTGTCCACATCCTGGGAGAGGATGTCTTACTCTATCTGCCTGACACTAAGCCACCATCTGTATGCTGCTGGCTCTCAAATGTCCATCTGCTGTCTCCCTCGCTGGATTTTTTTTAATTTAGTTTTCTTTTTATTAATTTTATTATTTGACAATTTCCTAGCTTGTATGTATTTTATTTTTGCTATTGTTTGTTTGTTTTTTTTTTTTAAATAGTGTCTCACTGTATATAGCTTTGACTGACCTGGAACTCACTTTGCTGATCAGGCTGACCTTGAACTCACAGAAAGCCAACTATCTCTGCCTCCCGAGTGCTGGGATTAAAGGCGTATACCACCACATGTGGCTGGAGTTTTAAGTTTTCTAAAAATAGAGACCTTGATTTCTTCACATTAGCCTATTCCTGCCCTAAGAAAGAAGTCCACCATGTGTTTATTACTCTTACATGTTTCCTTCGTGTCCACTGTCACGAAGTGCATTGGTCAGTCCTGGATTCCTGCTTGGGAAGTACTTCTTTATCTGCTTCCTCCCACTCTCCACTCCCCTCTGATCATAGCAAGCTACAGCTATTGCATCTGGACTATCTGAAGAGCTTTCCACAGGAGCAATGATGGCTGTGATTTGGAAAAAGCAAAGTGCTTTTCTCTTTTTCCTAATTATAACTGTCTTCAAAAATGCAAGCCAAAATAGATGAAAGAAAGAAAGAAAGAAAGAAAGAAAGAAAGAAAGAAAGAAAGAAATCAAGATTTGATTTTGGACATAAAAAAAAATACAGAGTTTTGCAGAAGGACAAGACATTTACAGGTTGCCTTTGAGGGAGACAATAGATTGTATAAATGTTTTCAGTTTCCAGTTACACAGCAAGGATTAGCCTGGAAGAATATAAATTTCTACCATAAAGTAGGAAATGTTTATGATACCAATTCTCAGCGGCAAGACTGCAGTTCAGAAGGGGAGGGTTGTGACAACCTGCCCTTCAGCCTGAATGAACCACCAGCGGTGGGGGGTGAACGGGGTCCGTGGTCTGGGGATGTCTGACTCTCCCTTCAGGCTGCAGTCTGGAGACTGGCAGGAAGATAGAAGGTTCTCTTTTAGGCGGCAGCCTGCATGCTCACCAAGAGGCCTGCTAAGGAACTTCTTGGCCACCCTGGAAGGTGAGCTAGAGATGTCTGAGGGAACGACAGTGTAACCACGTCCCTTCACCTTCATCTTTTCTCTTAGGATATAAAAACACGGGGTTGAGAGCCAGAGTACCCCCGTGGGCCTGCTGACACGAGGGTCTAGAGGCACTGGGGCCTGTAAAACCAGTGAGGGCTGACAGGAGGGAGGGAGGCAGTCGGAGAGCCACCGGGGACCCATGCAGCTGAAAGGGAGGGACAGACAATAATGTCTACCAGCTGCAGTCGCAATTGCCTCCCCTAACGATACCACTGAGGACCGGGAGCAAAGGGGACAAACCATAGCTCTGGAGCCAGAGGACCCGTGTGGTTTTGAGGGCTCTTTCCTCCTAAATCCTCATCGCTAGGGATAGAGCTGGTAATAAAACTGTAGCTTGCGCAAATTTCCCCCAAGGGGCAGATTTGAACTCCGTTAGCATGAAGGCTCTCCCCCCCACCCCCCACCCACCCATCTGTCGCCCTGGACTGTGGAGGGGTTAGGGAGCAAAAGCAGATCTAGGCAAGTTTGGAGCTCTGGGGTGAATTTGTTGCACCCCGATACTTGTCTACCCTTACCCTTCTTCATAGGGCACACACTCCTTTCAGGAGGCACAGAACCTTTAAAAGTGTGAGACTCGAAAAACCAAAAAAAAAAAAAAAATGTTTAAAAGTGTGAGATGGGATCTCCTACCCCAACCCTACGGCTTTCCAGCTGGGCACTGAACAAAATACCAGCACTTCTCCGGCGTCCAAGGACCTGCGTCTGCTCTTGCCTTCCTGTTGCCTCCAGCCCACCCCTTTCTATCTGGTAGATCATGTTGTGCCTCGGCCTCAGTGGTCCTCTCTGCTTGCCAAGCCCCCCTCAGCCTTCCATGGCTCCAGATTAGTAGCTTCAGAAGCATCCCCCAAGCCCCACCCCTGCTCTGGACTCTGTTCTACTCCCTGCCACACTGCTGCTTTCTACAACACCCACTCCCCCCCCAACACACAGAGAGAGAGAGAGAGAGAGAGAGAGAGAGAGAGAGAGAGAGAGACTCTGAGATGTCTGTATGCTGTTTCCTTCTCCCACATTTCAGCTCTGGTGCTCTGAGACAACTCTTTAAGCTGCATGCAAATAGCTTAGTGAGGCCTAGTTAGCATCCAGGCCTCTGGAGGCACAGGCCTTTAAAGCAGGGGTCCTCAACTTGGGGGTCACCATCCCTCTGGCAAACCTCTGTCTCCAAAAATATCTACATTGCCATTCATAACAGTAGCAAAATCACAACTATGAAGTAGCAGTGGAAATAACTTTATGGTTGGAGGGGGGAGGGCGGTCACCACAACATGAGGAATTGTATTAAAGTTTGAGAATCACTGAGCTAAGGGTCAGGTCAGGAGTCTACACTTTATAAAAGTTCTGTGGATACACCCCCCCCCCTCCCCGGTGCAGCCAGCCTGAGATCTGCTGGACCAGCAGGCAGAGGACAGACTGTTTAGCTCCATAAACTGAGGGAATTAATTGTGTTGTTTTAAATTTCTCAAACAATTAGCACAGAGCTAATGATTCAAACACATTTTAACATCTGAATCTATAGATAATGGCTCGCCTGCCTTTGGAAGTATTTCTCAGGAGCAGTTGGAGTTTTCAAATTTTCCATTTGAATGCTATTACGAGCTTCGGTTTATAAAGGAATCAAAACTGAACAGGCTTGCGCGCATCTCTCAGTGCAGGGGCACAGCGGTCTCCCTCCTCCTCTAAGCCGTATAACTCCACAGTCTACTGCAGAAAGCTCTCTCTGTTTTAATGAGATCCCCACTGGATCCCAGAGACATTTGCTTTGCTTCCTCTCCTTTCTCTCAGCACTCCTGGGCCTTATTTCTGTGAAGAGCCCTGTCACCAACAAGATTAGCATTTCTGGATAAGCCCCTGTCTGTCCCCAGGAACCTTCTTTTGCTCACTTAGTCTCTCATTGCTGCTTGTAAAATGGCAGGCAAGCATCTGTAAGGCAGGCAGAGAGAGGCACTTTCTGGCCCTCATCATGTGCTCATCAAGTTAAGCAAATAACCCCATGATAGATCTTTCCTTTTGGGTTACACTGTGGAGATTGTGCGTGTGTGTATGTGTGTGTGTGACAAATGCATGTGTGTGGGAGGGGTAGGCCAGAGGACTTCAGCTCTCATTCCTCGGGCGCTGTCTACCTTCTGTTTTTGAGATAGGATCTCTTACTTCCTTGGAGTTTGTCACGTAGGATAGATAGGCTGGCTAGTCACAGAGCCCCAGGCATCTGCCTGTCTCCATTTCCTTCTTTAATGCTAGGGTTATAAGTACATGCCACCACACCCAACTGTTTTTTCTTAGTGTAGATTCTAGGGGAATGGATCTCAGTTCTTAATGTTTGTAATGCAGATTTTAGTAGGGCATAATTTACCCACAGTGAACTATATCCATTTAAGTGAAGGCAGTTTGGTCACCAGTAAGGTTTTACAAATGTCTGCAATACGCTTCCTCAAGCCTACAGGGGCCAGCCTCTCATCCCTGTCCCCAGGCAACAAGGATCTGCTTTCTGTCCCTACAGGTCAATTTGCACTATCTAGAATTGCAAGCAAATGGTATTATATGTAGTATGATTTTGTATCCAATTTATTTCGTTCATCATAATATTTTTAATGTAAATTCTTTTCATCTTATCCTAACCTTTTGTTTTCTTACCGTCTTAGTTTCTTTTCCTGGAGCTGTCATTAGATGCTCTGACAAAAGCAACTTAAAGGAGAAAGGGTTCATTCTGGCTCACAGTTCAAGGGTACAGTTCATCATGGCAGGGGAGTCAAGGACCTGGAGCTTGAAGCAGCTGCTCACATCAGACCCACTATGGTATCCACTATGGTACCCACCATCAGGAAACAGAGGAATGTATGAACAGAGAGTGAAGAAAAGATCAGCTCTTTTCCTCCATGTATATAGTACAGGATCCCATGGAGGGAATGGTGCTGCCCACAGTAGACAAGCCTTCTCATTTAGTGAACACAGTCAAGATGAAGTACCACCAAACACGTCTAGAGGCTCATCTCTCAGGTGATTCTACATTCTGTCAAGTGGAAGGTTAACACTAGCCATTAGGTAATCTTTCTAGTACCATCACCACCCCTGCTCTCTTAAATCTGATGACTTAAGCTTCGTACACATATTTCCATCCCTTCTGTCAATATGCATGCATAGACATATAAGAGACCCTGGGTTCAGAGGTTCAGTCCATTATCATCAAGATGGGAGTGTGGCAGCATTCAGGCAGGCATGGTGCAGGAGGACCTGAGAGTTCTACATCTTCTTCTGAAGGCTACTAGGACAAGACTGGTGGCCCTGAAGAAGGTCTCCAAGCCTACCCCCACAGTGACACCCTTTCTTCACAAAGCCACACCTACCCCAACAAGGCCACACCTCCTAATACTAGGTGCCACTCCCTGGGCCAAGCATACTACCACAAATAGTATAAAGTAAAAGGAAGATATCTATCGTGGAGTTATAGCTGTGGTGTTTTGAAAATCTGCTTAACTTGCTGAGCACATGATGTGGACCAGAAAATACATCTACCTGGTTCACAGATGCCTACCTTCCTTTTATAAGCAGCGATGAGAAAATAGATGAGCTGATTCCAAATCCTATCTCAAATTAATGCCAAGGATGGTTTAATGCTTCATAAAATTTGGAAATTCTTATGGGCAAGGAAATTTAGAACCTGTAGAAAGTTAAAGGTGTCTGTGCTGATGAGGTAATAATGGTTATCATGACCATACTGGCAGTATCGATGATGGAGATGATGGTGGTGGTAATGGTGAAGTTGACAAAGATGGGAATATTGATGAAGATGGCTATGATGACGTTGGTGAGGATGACAGTATGACAAAGATAGTTAGATGGCACAGATGATGATGTCAATGATGATGATGATGATAGTGATGATGATGATGACAGTGATGATGATGACAATGATGATGACGATGGTGATGATGATGATGATGACAGTTGATGATGACAACGATGATGATGACAACGAAGACAAAATTGATGATGATGATGATGATGACAGTGATGAGACTGGTGGTATTTTCAACAATATTCATCTCTCCAGGAAGAGCTGAAGGTAGATAAAACCTATCTTTCCATAGTGTTTTTCCCTATATTCATTTTCAATTCCATTTTTACCACCTCCTGTGAGATATGCATTAGCCTTTCCATTTTAGAGGAGGGGCCTGAAGCCAACTCAGTTTCCCAATTTTCAAAACGAAGCTGCAGCAAACACTTAACTTGCTCTTTTTATCTCAGTGTTGGTGAACATCAGCTACTGGCGGTTTAGTGGCATAAAACCTGCTGATTTTTCATGCTTAAAATAAAAGCACATTTTCTCCAAGCCAAATTGTTTCTAAGCCTTTGAGAGAGAATAAGCTGAAGTAGGTTATACCTTGGAGGTATTTCCATTTTGTTATCAGTGTTATTATTAGGCAGCAAACTGAAAATGCAGATTGGGAAAAAAAAAAGCCAGTGATGTACATTCTGCATATTTTAAAGTTCAAAATATCCCCCCCCCCCCGCCTTGGAAAGTTTATAACAGTTTCAGATCAGCATTTGGAAAAAGAGTAGTTGAGGGTCAGGGAGGGGGAGGTTGGCTGCCTGGTATGGCCATGATTTGGATAGATGTCTGTAACTCCTGCAGGGTAGCCCATGTGCCATAGCATGGCCCTAAGGATCCCGACAAAGTTCCTCGTTATAACCTGTTGGTTCTTCATGCCCTTAGGCTTAGGTGTGCAGTCTCCTTCCTCTTGTTTACTGTCTGTATAACCTGGCCATGCCACATGCTTAGTATTATGCTAATACGGTGCAGCTCCTTAACCATCCTTCTCTGTCCTGCTCTTTAGGCCTAAGCTTGAGAATTGACATATCCCCTTTGCCAGCTACTTTGTTTGGTTTGCCAATATAGACTGGTTCAAAGAGCCCAGAAGTCTGGAGGAAGTGGGAGGACTCTATTTCTCCCTCTGCTTGCTCCCTCCACCCCCATCACACTCCTTTCAGCAGCCCGTCTCTGGATGCTGGTGATGATGGGTTCCAGTCTCTGAGTCCCCTTGGCATTCTCCGTACCATCCCCATAGCACTGCTGTCTAGCAGCTTCTCCTGTACTTCAGGAGCCTACAGCCAACATCTGTGCCCTCTTTGAGTTCTGGGCTGTAACACCCCAGCTTTGCTTCTAGACCCTGCTGCTTTTTCACACCCTTTTCCAGTTTTGTGGGGGGGGGCATGTGTGTGCACACGCTTGCACAAGCACTTTCCTTCACACATTCAGATTCCACTCCACTGCCCTTTTTATTAAGGTGAGACATGAGTAGCAGTGTGTATGAGACCTGCATAATGGAATGCATCGACCTGGCCATGCTGGCAGCACAGTTGGGTAACATCACACACACTCACCGTGCAATTAATCTCCAGGACTCTTCTCTCTCACAACTCCGAACCTGTCCCCATCAAACACCTCCCGTGTGTTCCTTCAAGGTCCCTAGCCATCAATCTGTGGTCTAGATCTACTAATGTGGCTACTTTTCACATGTCATAGAAAGCTCCTCAACCCTTTAAAATGGAATCCTTCTACCTAATTCTTCTTATTAATAAGTGGTGTGCTTTCTGTTTTCTTGATTGATTGGTTTCTTGGGCTCTGGGGTGGTGACTACTTCCTGTTGTTGCCAGGGCCCAGTTGTCTTACCATTCTGACAGTCTGTTCCTACTTGGTGCTCATATTATCTAGTACTGAGATTCATGTTGTCTGGTTTGTCTTTGGAGTAGCCCTGTCTTTAAATAATTTCCAGCTAAATACTTGGAATGCGCCATCGGATTCATCCGATTCTTGCTGGGTTTGTGACAGATGAGCTTATGGAACTGTTGGGAGAGAGGATTCAATCAAGTGGACGTGATAGCAAAGCTGAAAGTTCTATGAACTCAGAATCACTGTATAGTATTACCATTACTGGTGGTGGTGGCATTCCAGATGAGACTGTACTGGAGGCTCTCCATGTTCCCAATGTCCCTTGAGGCATTAATGTCTGCAAGAGAAGAATTACAAGCAACCAAATAGCTACAGCTCTCATTTCAATAGAGCCTTTGTGACAGAAAGAAAAGCTAAGATCAGAACCCGGTCTCCTGTCCAAGAGAGGATGTGGCGAAGTTAACTAAAAGTCCATATTCATATTCTCAAGTTAACATAGGGGAAGAGGCCAGAGTGTCTGTGTCCTTACATGATACAGGCTCCGGCTTCACCAAGCAGGCTCCAATCCAATTTGTCAGTCCCAGCACTCCAGTGACACTTAAATGTCTTCACTTAAAATGAAAAATAAAGTTGCTTTTCCAGAATAGTAAGAGACTGGAAAATCCCTGACCACCAGCCAGCTTATAAACACCAGGAAGCCCGGTCCTGGTCAGGAGTTTCCCTGGCAGGGAACAGGGGGTCCCTGACTCTTTCAGAAGATGTCTTTCCCTCCAAGGGAGTGAAGGATGAAAGGAGAAGCAGCGAATCCCCCAGGAGTTGTCCTTCACTCGAGGATCATAGGCCAGTGTGGGCAGAGGTGGATACTGTAAATGAACCCAGTGAGGAGGGCCCTGTTTTTTCTTGCATGGTGGCTTGGTGGTTTGTGCATTTTGAAAAAACTATTCAACACCAACTTCTGCCTGAAGACCAAGTAATGTCTAGGTGAGAAAGTAAGGAATGTCTTTAGCAACTGTTAATGGGAAACCTGGATCTCCTGGGCAGGAATTTTCTTTCTCCAAGGCTGGATTGGTCTCTTTGAATTCAGGTAGAACCAAGCATCTTAAAAAAAAAAAAATCCTTAAGTACATGAATGCTGTGATGAGATGTAATAAGACACAGGCAATGTGAGTCCTCAGATATCCGTGGATGGTATAAAATTCAAGAATGCATTTGCAGGATCTGTGTCATTCAATGGGTAGTCATTAAATGGAGCACCCATAAACAGGTTTCCTTCAACTTCGGGCAGTGCATGGTAAGTTCTTTCCACCATGAAGGGTAGTTTGTGATGAGGGGCTCTTTAGGGGATCTTAACGACAGTTTCTTGTATTTGTGGGATGTCTCTTTCCACAGTGGTCTTGAAGTCAGAGATTAGACAAGACAAGAATTGGAAGGCTGGACTTGTTTTTCCACCTCCATCCCTTCCCCCATATTTTCATCAGCAAAAGCAGTCTTTCTCCCTCCTACTACTCAATGAGAGTATGATTAAAAGGAGAAGGAATTGTATCATGAGCTCATAGTACTAGCTTTGACAGCTGAAACATGAGTCATCTACCTGCTTTAGCTTTTAAATCACTAGAGGAAAAAAAAGACGAAAGAGAGAGAGAGAGACAGGAAGAGAGAGAGAGAGTTTCATGAAGGTCATGATAAAAAGATACACTGTAGGTGAGTAGGGCAGAGGGGCTTTAAGCACCTTTAAGATAGAATAATGGATGATGGAGCGGTGGATAGAATAATGGATGATGGAGAGGTGGCTCAGTGGTTTAGAGCACTGGCTGCTCTTCTAGGAGACCTGAGTATGATTCCTAAAACCCACATGGTGGCTTACAACTATCTCTAATGACTTCAACCCCAAGAGATCTGACACCCTCTTCTACCCTCTGTGAATACCAGGCACATTCATATTCACAGACATACATGCAGGCAAAATACTCATACACATAAAACAATAATATTTTTAAAAGATACAATAATGGAGATGTGGCATGAGCTATAGACAGATGGTAGAGTGCATGCCTAGCACACGGAAGACCCTGAATTGACTCCCAATGTTGCCGAAACAAACAAACAAACAGAGACAAACTAATGGAAACAAGTAATAACATTGCAGGAAGGGGCAGGGTTACTCATTCACCGTTATCCTAGCCTTGGTTGGAGTTATTTTCTTCTACAGCTTTGTTGTGACCCCTGGCTGGCTACAGCATTCGTGTGCAGGCAGGATTATTGAGTTGAGCCACATTTGAGTGATTCTAGAATGTACATTTTCCTCGTCTCGGTATCTCTGGCGATCCATTGATGGGGATGGCCAGGTTCAGGGGGCAGGCAGTTGTTAGGAAGACAGTCATAGCAGCTTTTGTTGTCACCCCTGCAGCTGAACTGAGTGCATGGAGAGGATGGCAGGATTAGGGTTCCATTGCCATTCAGAAGGTCCTCAGAAAGACTAAACCATGATTTGACACTGAAGAGAAAAGCATCACTTCCCTTGAAACAGAGCGGCGGGCTTTGATGTCTGTGAAGCAGAGATGCATGCTCTGAGGAACAACCATATCCAAAAGCTTCCCCGACTCTAAACCAGGAAGAGCCAGCCATCCCTTAGGTAGATGAGGCTATTGCTAGGTATGCAAAAAGGGCCTGGGTGTCACAAACCCAGCCGCAGAAACGGTCTGCACCCCTGTGAGTGAAACAGGCAAGCAAGCAGAAGGTGTCTGATGGAGGAGGTGTCTGATGGAGGAGGCATCTCATCATGAAGGTTTAAAGGAAGGTGTTTGTTTTCATTTCTCATGTTTGTTTTGTTTTGTTTTGTTTTGTTTTGTTTTTGGTTGGTTGGTTGGTTGGTTGGTGGTATATGAGAAAGTATGTTTTACACACTATAGAAAATGGTGAAATGCAGTATTACAAGATCCAAGGAGCCATCACCATCTCTATAGAAAAATGACAACAGTCCCTTTACTGAGAGCCTCCTCTGCTGAGACTGACTGCAGAGTTAGCCCATGGTTACCCAGACAGTGGGAGAGCAGGGACATCTTGCATACCTACTACAATCCTTTGCACCCATTTCATGAATGTGGAGACAACCTGTCCTCCTCTTAGACATCAACTCGAGATCCACAAAGTATCAAACAGACAAACTTATAGATCTTGATGTAAGCAAAGGATGTTGGGTTTCGGGATGCTTCTTAGAAAGCAACCAAACCAACCTGCATCTCTCAAAAGTCTATGAGTTGCAGCACCTCACAACGTACAGAACGTGACTTAAAGCAAATCTGACTGGTAAATATTTAATTACCTCCAAGATTACACCTTTAAATTTGCCAAGCATGATTATTTCATGAACATCTTAAATTCTATATAATCAATTATTAATGTCTCTAAAATAACAAAACCACTTGGCGTTAATAAAAGCACCAGCGAATTAAATGTTGCAAATGTCTACATCTCTGCCACATTTTAAACAAGCAGAACAGGAAGAAAGAGAATACTGATGAATTTGTCTTACTCAGCCCAGACAACATACCCCAACTGTCCTTCAGGTAGATAAAAATGCTGTAGACATTTCTCCACTGTGTGTATCATAATTATTAATCTGTGCTCCTGGGCAGAGTGCCATGAATTGGCTCCAAAAGGCTTTGTATCTCTGCAGTCATACGGGAAGTCTTGGGTAGCATAAACTATGTGATGTTAGGATGAAGGCTAGACTCTCCGGGCTGTAGATGTAGTAAACGTGCTCCTATTTTAAAGAAAGATGGGATCCAGGAGCCATTAGTGAATATTTGGGTCTGTTGTCTCCTTGGCCCCTCTCAGAAAATGAATACTACCTAGGTGAGTATTTTGCTTTAGCAGGAGGCTGGGCAAGGAGCAGTGACAACTGACAAGGAGACTTGTGAGTGAAAAGACGCTTAGAAAATGGTGTTTTGGTTCTGCCGTGGTTTGTGAATAGCCAGCCAAAATGTCTCTGCACAAAATAAACAAAGCAAAATCCATTGCATTTCTGTGCCATTCAGGCCTAGTCTGGAACTTTGAACTGTGTTTTTAAGTGACAAAGACCAGGCCCAAGCTATTTAGTTGTCCTATCTCGCTAACTGGGCCAGAGATACTCTGTGTGTGATAAGATTGGGGTTTCAAAGGCTGCTCCCCAGGCCTTTGTCAGCATTTGTTGAAGAGCTTGTCAAAGCAGATGCCTGGAGCATGCGCAGTGGGTGTTTGTCAGGCAGTCTCTGGTCGGGTCTTGGGAGTTGGCTTTTGCTATTGAGTAACTGCCGGTGATTTTAAGAAAGGAGTTGTGAGGAATTTGGTACTCCAAATGTTGAAGAGGATGGAGACAGAGACATATGATGCAGAGAATGGTAAATGAAGTGCAGTGAGGAAATGGATGCGCTGTTTCTCGAACGTTCTATCCTTCCTGTGTTCAGTCCGCTGGATCTGAGTCTTTGGCTTATCTACCGAGGATGGCTGGGAAAAGAGTCCCGGAGCCTTTAGCCTCCTTGGAGATGTGCTGCAGGGATCATAGCTGCCTGGAAGTCCCTGTTCCCCACGCTGAAACCACCTCTGCATTAGCATTTCCTTCTAATAAGGAAAATAATGTGATATCTGAGCCAAACCGATAAACAAGATTTGTGTGCCAAGCTGTGCCTTTCCAAGCCCCATGAACCTATGAGGGCCCGGAAGAAGAATGTCTGTAGCAACAGCTCTGCAGCCTTCCACCTTGGAAGAGGCAGAGAGGCAGAGTGGAAGAGTGATGGCCCAAGGATTCTAGGTCATTTGGCGATCCATTTATTCAGCAAATAACTGATTGCTTACCACCTACTCAGCACTGTATTAGGATTCAAGGGGATATGAGACACAGTTCCTGTCCTTGAGAGGATCTCATGGTCTTCAGAGTAGATCTGAAGTTTCTACAGGAGAGAGGATCGGAACTTGCTAGCTGGAGAGATGGTTCAGTGGTTAAGAGCACCCTCTGCTCTTCCAGAGGTCCTGAGTTCAATTCCCAGTAATCACATGGTGGCTCACAACCATCTGTAATGAGATATGATGCCCTCTTCTGGTGTGTCTAAAGACGGCTACAGTATATTCATATACATAAAATAAATAAATCTTAAAAAAAAAAAGAAACAGAGAGAATGACAGCTACATTCTTTTGGTGATTCACTATTGCATATAGTGGCAGATAATCTGTTTATTTAAAAACTAATGGATATGTTGAGTGGTCAAGGACACGTCTACCCACCTATCTGACATAACACCCAGTTTCTTGATTTCTACAAAAGTGTGGATCGAATCTATTTTAAATATCTATCAGTTGGTTGTTTAGTGATATTTGTAAGTGTTGAGAGGCATGTGGTATCGTGAGGGCTCATAAAAGGATACGTGGTTCAGGGCTGGACTTAGAGCAGATATTTCTTAAGTAACTTCAGCAGAAACCAGAATAAGAGGCGCGTAGACTGAGCGCTGGGATGGGACCTTGCCAGGAAGACTGAAGCCTAGGGTTAGAAGGAAGCAGATAAGCCTTGTGTAGGTTTTCTTTCTGCTTATTCTACGTGATCTTGAGACACGCTCTCATCTACAAAGGACTCAACCTGACAAGGTTGTAGCAAGGTATGAAGAACTGTCTTGTAAAGTGTAACTTTATAAAAGCAAATTATCATGGGATGCAGTGTCTGGAAACTCTTACTTCCTCCTCTGAAAACTGTCAGATGCTTTTGGTGGGTTCCCACTTGGGATCCTCTCAGCCATTCAGAAAGCCTTCTGTGCTAATGGAAGCTGGTATATGCACCCTGTTACTGGTCTCCAGATGTCCTGTCCAGGGTCTCCTGTAAACTCAGCCAGAAATGCATGCTTTTCTGTAGCCTACAGGCTCCTGAGAAGGAGCAGCCTTTCTGATTTCTGAAGGCACCATCACTTTGATTTACTCTCTCCATTTTTTTTCAGACTCGATGAATTCTAGAAGTTTTTTTCTTTTGACTTCTTGTTTGATAGCAGCAGCCCATATTTAGATAAACATCCATTTTTTTAAATAATCCACTAAGTCCACATTAATAAAATCTGTAGACACTGATGGATTGACGTTGCATTTGGTGGTAGGTGGCTCCACCAAAATGGAATTGCATCTCACATTTGCATAAGTTTTGCATATCAATTCCAAATGGTTCCGAAATGCCCAACAGAGACTCTGGATTGAGATGAGACCTGTGTTCATCCTGTCTGTGTCATCTGCCCTCAGGGCGGAGCTTCTAGACTGAACATGGTATCTGCCCTCAAAATAGAATTTCATCTCTGCAAGAGTCCACAGAGCATCTCCCATTGCACACCTGTGTCTTCACATTAGCACTTACTTAATGAAGGAGGCATAGGAAAATCTCTCTGGGCTCCTGATGCCTAATGTTGGCCATTGTATCCACATGCTGTGGCTTTATTCCAAGAGATGTCCACATCCATTCCTGCTATATGCCCTGTGCCCTCTCTCTGGCAGGACACAGGGCAGGCCACAGGTTCTGCACGTGGTCTACTCTATGAGAAAGCAGATTTTAAAGAAATTATCTTAGCAGAGACCATTTGCCAGGGGGTATCTTTGCAAATAAAATCAAGAAAAATACTTTTCTTTACCTTGTAAGGTAGAGAGTGGCAAGAAAGAAGACTTAGGAAAACCTATGTGGTTGATCAATGGACTGTTTCTGTGAGTGATTTGTCGGGCTTTGGATGTCATTTTCTTCACTTAGAACATGAGGTGCCAGGGGCTAGAAAGATGGCTCAGTAGTTAAGAGCCTGACTGCTCTTCCAGAGATCCTGAGTTCAATTCTCAGCAACCACATGGTGGCTTACAACCATCTGAAATGGGATCTGATGCCCTCTTTTGGTGTGTCTGAAGAGAGCAACAGTGTACTCCTATATATTCAATAAATAAATAAATAAATAAATAAATAAATATTTTTTAAAAAACAAAAAGGAAAATGAGGTACCTTAATCAGAATCTACATGGCTTCTGTGGTCTCTTAGCTCCTAAAGCATGACTTCTTGAGCTATAATGTGCACACAACTCACTTAGAGATCTTGTTAAAGTGCACTGTGATGGGCAAAGGTTTAGAGCCTAAGGTTCTGCATTTCTAACAGGCTCCCAGGTGATGGAGAAGCTGCTGGACAATATTTGATTTGCAAGGTTTTAGAACCCTATGAACCCTTCAGCATCTTTTTCTCACTAGGCTGAGCCAGCTTAAAACAGAGGCAGGAAGCCCTTAAACTACCTTAGGATGGTTTGAATTCACAGAGATCGCCTGTCCATCAACATAGGTGCATATTCTAACATTTTTTTTCCCACATTTGAGGTAAGCCCCAGTCTCAAGGAGGTTGTAAGTAGTTAGAAGTAAGAGAGGGTCATGGGAAAAATTTCCAATTTAGTTCTTGTAACAACCTTAAGAGGCCAGCATAACAGTGCTCAACTCACATAGTTAGGACGTGAGAATCGGACAAGGTGGGGTCAAATTACTTCCTTCTGAAGGTCAGATAGTCAGTATATGACAAGATTTAGGTTCTAACCAGGTTCTGATATTAAAGTCTCTGCTCTTTCATTTCACAATATTAACTCTCACCCCAAGCCCCACATGGGAAAGACCCTAAGGATAAATGCAAGGGGAGTCTCAGCTGAGTGACATTTGCTTCAGTAGAAATCTGTCTCTACTGGTAAGTCTCCATAGCCCCTGAAGGTTCATTCCCTGCCCTCTTGCCTACCAGAGGAACTAACTACTACTGGGGCTCTGGCCTCCAGCTGGGTCTGGCCAATAGGAAGGAAGCACCCATAAAAGACTAAGGAGAGGGTGATGGGACAGTTACCCTGAACCTCCTGCTTTACTATTGATCCCTAAGTGCAAATGTAGAACAGGGGTTCAGGGTCAAACCAAATACAACGTGGGTTACAAGAATAAAATGCTCATGTCACGCTGGATTCACTGTGCATGAGGTTCTGGGTTTGACCCCAATTATGGCAGATTATAATGATAAAAATAATGATAATAAATAATATTCACATTGAGTGCTTGAGTTAACGCTGTCCTAAGCACTTTATTTGAAATAACTTATCTCCCTGCCACAAGCCCAAACAGTCGTGATTATCCTTTTAAAGGGGAGAAGGAAATTGAGACATAGAGAGTTGAAAAGGTAGGCTCCGAGTGGCTGGAATTTGACCCTCTGTGGTCTGGCTTTGAGCCTGTTGTCTGTATATATGCTGTGCTCAAGCAAGGACTTCTGGAGGCTGTCAGCTGTTTTAGAGTAGGGATGAACACTGAAGAAGGTGATCCTTGAGAGAGAGAGAGGATCCCAAATGTGCAGGAGAGGCATGAAGGGCTCAGCTTCTCATGAAATGCATAGAGTCCATATCTGAGCGCTGTATTCCCCTTCCTGCCCGTCCTGGGACTGATTATGGAAAGTCTGTCTTCCTTATTCACACGCCCCAAGTCAGAACTCGTGTTCCTTTACCTAAGTGAATGGAGAAAGGAGAAGTGGTGAATCAAAATGGCCTCTTCCTGAATCAAGATGGCTGGCAGCTGCCAGTGTTATGAGCACCAGTCAGCATAAGGTCTTAACGTGGCAACTGTCCCAATTGTCATTGAACCCAAGTTGCCTCCTCTTCATAGTCAAGAGATTCAGAGACAGACCGTTAGCTGTTAGGTTACAGGAGTCTTCCATTACCCACTGGGGATACATTCTAAAACAACTGCCCTCTCACACTGGATGTCTAAAACTTCAGATAGCACCAAACCCCAGAGAACCTGTGTTTTTCCTGTGTGTGTGTGTGTGTGTGTGTGTGTGTGTGTGTGTGTGTGTGTGCACCTGTGGTGAACTATGGTTTAAGCACAGTAGACAATTGACAACCGCAATACAACAGAGCATGTATAACAATTAAGTGTGGTACATGCTTTTAAATGTACCACTTGTTTCTAGAATTTTCTACTCACTCTTTTCAGATTGTGTTTCACCGTGGGTAACTGGAGCCATGGAAAGCAACGTTAGATAAGGCACGCTAGCGCTTGGCTTTTGGTTGCTCAGAAACAATTTATCTCAGCAGCTCCCGTGGATGCCCTGTTCTGTTCTCTGTCCTCTGTGTGCAAGCGTGGTTAGCCTAAGCCTGGTGTTCCTCATCTATACAATGGTGGGAACACCCACCCGACACTGGCTGACATCTTCGTTGTACAGTCACAGTATAGAAGCAAAGTGAAGCATGTGTTTACAAATGGTGATAGACGCCACTTCCTTTCTAACGTGAAATTGTAATAAAGGCATTATTACCCAGTGGTCCTCTTTCCCTCTCTCCTTTCCAAGTCTTACTGTGAAAACTTTCAAAAATACATGGAAGTAAGGCAGAGTAAAATGTACCTTCCTCATCACCACCACTGAGATGTGACCGAACCCAAGAGCTTTCTATTTGAAGCATCCATATTATTTTCATAAAAGCATTTTAAAGCTATCCCAAATATCAAAAAAATCAAATCTCCAGCTATTCTCTGTGTTTCTAGAAAGTAAGGTTTTTTTAACGTCAGTAACACACCTAACAAAAGAAGCAGCAACCGGTGAGAGGTCACCTAGACAAATTCAGATGCCTCTGATTACCGATAGGCTTTTAATGCTTCATCTGTTCACATCAAGATCCAAATATGGTAACTAGAGTGAGATAGAAGCCAGCACACGGGGTCCTGTTTATAGTCCTCAGAGTTCAGGAATTTCTTTGCCCCATGCCCCGTGACTAAGCTTTGCTGATATAGTGCATCCCGACATTTGTGGATTTGACCATCTGGAAGCAACTCTGAAAGTCTATGGCATTCGGCAATGGTTTGCTGCGGCACAGATGTAGCTTCTGGGCTCTCAGGCTGTGTCTGTTCATCTATTGGGTGAGCGTGGCTGAAACCAAGTGGGTTTTTCCCTTCTTCTATCATTTTGAGTTCATAGACTAGAATCTTTTTTTTTAATGGACTCCCCTCCAAAACTGGCCTGTGTGGGATTAATGCTACTTGATTTTTGCCTAGTGAGAGTATTAGCAATATTTGTTTTAAATGTATTTTATTGTAAGACTTATATATGTATGTGTGTTTATATGTACGTGTGAGTGCAGGAGCCATCCAGAAGAGGGCTGTCTTAATGGGCTTTCTATTGCTATGATAAAGACCATGAGCAAGAAGCAACTTGGGGATGAAGGGGTTTATTTGGTTCACACTTGCAGACAACAGACCACAGCCCATTTTGATAGACACCAAAGTGGAAGCTCAAAGCAGGACCTGGAGCAGGAATGGAAGCAGAGACAATAAAAGAGCCCTGCTTACTGGCTTGCTCCCTGTGGCTCGATCCCCACAGCTTGCTCTGTCAGCTTTTTTTTTTTTTTTTTTTTTAATAAACCCAGGGCCACCCCCCTCAGAAGTGGTACTGCCCACAATGGCCTGGGTGCCTAGACATCAATCATTATTAACCAATAAAAGGTCCCACAAATGGCTTACAAGCTAATCTGATGGAGACATTTTTTCCTCAATTGAGGCTTTCTCTTTATGCTAACTCTAGCTTGTGTCAAATTGACAAAGAACTAAACAACACAAGGACATTTGATGCTCTGGAGCTAGAGGGACAGAGAGCTGTGAGCTCCCTGTCGTGGGCCCTCTGCAAAAGCACTGAACTGTCTCTCCAGGTGCAGTGAGCAACATTTTTAAAGCATTGCCCTTTCCTATGGTTTAGATGATCCGCGTCCAAAGCTTGATTTCAGACGTGAGGCATGGTGGGACATCATGACTGGCTCCTCCCCTCTGTGTGTCTTTTTAACTCACAGTGTAATGGCTCCCTTTTAGGCATGCATCTGCCCTTGTGCTGCTGGTCATGAAGTGATGCCCTGAGGGGGGTGGGGGCCCTCTGGAGCCAACAACATCCTTTTAGGATCTTTAACTTTAAAGTCTATAAGCTAAAAACCATGTCTTTAAAATGTTTTCTTTCCCCGCACACATAGTATATCCTGATTACAGCCCCCCCCCACATGTCCCAGTTTCTCCCCCTCCCCCAGATCCACTCCCTTTCGGTCTCTCACTAGAATACAAGCAGGCTTCTAAGAGTATAATAATGAAATATAACAAAATAAAATATAATAAAACAAGTAGTGTCATATCAGAATTGGACAAGACAAAGAAACAGAAGGAAAAGAGCCCAAGAGAAAGCACACACACACACACACACACACACACACACACACACACACCCCAAAACCCAAAACCAAAAAACAAAACACAGAAACTCACTTGTTTGCAGACTTGGGAATCCCCTAAAAACAACCAACTGGAAGCCTTAATCTATGTGCAGAGGACCTGGTAGGACCCAGGCAGGTCCTGTGTGGGCTGCTTCAGTCTCTGTGAGTTCATGTGAGCTTTGGTCATGTTGATTTGGAGGGACTTGTTTTCTTACTGTTCTCTCTCTCTCTCTCTCTCTCTCTCTCTCTCTCTCTCTCTCTTCTCCTCTGTCTCTTACACTCTCTTCACCTCCTCTTCCTTGGGGTTTTCTGAGCCCTGATAGGGGGGACTTAACAGAGACATGTAACCGATTCCTAGTACTGGAAGCTTCATTCGGTAGCAAGAGACATCCAGTTGGGGCTCAGTCTCCCTCATTATTGGGCAATTTCATTTAGATTGCCTTTATAAATGTATACATTTTAGGAAGCCTCTACTCTATTACATTTCCATACTACCCCTCAAACAATGCCTAATCTTAGCTGTCTCTCCCAATACTCCCTCTCTTGTCCCCCCTCCTTTCTCTTTCCCTCCCCGCTTGACCATCCCTTCCCAGTACTTCACCCCTTATCTCTGCTCTGCATCCATTCGTAACTGTCTATTTAATTTATCTTTCTCACCTAGTTCCTTACTGTATCAAGTTTTCTTTCCTATACCTTGATAAGCACCTCCTTTATTTAGGTTAAGGAAATTTTCTTCTATGATTCTGTTGAAAATATTTTCTGTGCCTTTGACTTGGGTTCCCTCTCTTTCTCCTATTTCTTACTAGTCTTTCCATAGTGTCCCAGACTGCTAGACATTTGTACCAGGATCTCTCTCTCTTTCTCTGTGTCTCTCTATCTCTGTCTCTCTATGTCTATCTCTGTCTCTCTCTTCTTGTTTAACATTTTCTTTGAGGTATCTGTTTCTTCTATTGTGTTTTCAGGGCCTGAGATTCTCCCCACCATCTCTTGTGTTCTTTTGTATTGGCTTTTCTCTGAGTTCCTATTGAAGTTCCTAAAATGTTCACTCAGTTTGGGGGTGGGGTCTTTTATTGATTCAGGTCTTGAACAATTTCATTTATTTCCTTTCACTGCTTGTATTTTCATAGATTTCTTTAAGGGATCTATTTACTTCCTCTTTAAAGACCTCTGCCATATTCATAAAGGCTATTTTAAGATCTGAGGGTTTGGATATGGAGGAGAGGAGGAAGAGTGAAGAGCTTCTGCTACCTGTTTCACTGCTCTTCTTGCTTCTCTGTCAGACTAGGCAATAAGGTTCCCAGAGAATGCCTGCTGGAGCTGGGGGCTGGGAAACAAGATGAACTGGAAGATTAGAGAGAAAGATCTGCATGGTCTGCTAGAGATGAGGGCAGAGAAAGTGAGATGCCACAGCAAGTGTTGTCAACAGAGATGGGGATGTGACTGGGGGATTGGATTTGGAGAAGAGGAGGGAGAAGCTGAGATCTGTGGTTAGCTTTCCTGCTTTCCTGGCCAGAGAGGCCCATTGGCTCCCAGAGAGTGCTGGCTGGAGTTGTGGGGAAGGATGGTCGGAAGGGAAGAGCTGTGTGATCCACTAGAGATGGGGGCAGGAGGAAGGAGAATCTACAGCTTGTGTTCTGTTACAAAGCTGGGATAAGACAGGGATGGGAGGAGATTGCCTATGGAGGAAAGAAAGGAGAAGTGAAGATCTGTAGTTAGCCTTCCTACTTCCCTGGCTGGAGTGGCCTGTGGGCTCCCAGGGAATGCCTTCTGGAATTGAAATCCTGCATTCTTAAGCACTCTTTGGGAACAGTGTTCTCAAAGGCTGAAAAGCATCCCATCTTATGGATGGGCCGCAATTATCTCAGTTCTCTCTCTTCAGCAGCAAACTTGGGTCACATCCATTTTCTTGCTCCCAACATGGCATTGAACATCTAAGTACATTAATCTGCCTACACATCTATAATTACTTCTCTATAATAAATTTCTAAAAATACAATAAACACATACTTTTGGCATTCTTGCCATGTAGTGCTAAATTTCTCTGGAAATAAAATCATGGTCCCAAGTAAATATTTAATAAAGATTCATCAGCCAATGAACAAATACACGATGTTTAGACTCAACCATAAAACATTGCTAAAAGTTATTATAGTCCAGTGGTAGGAAACTAAGCAGCTTTCAGGGGAGACAAATAATTGCTACCGAATGTTTAAATATCATCAGGAGGATCATACACCTTGGATTATGTCAAAAGTTGAGTTATATGTTTATATGTCAGGAAACGGTGCAGCAAAATAATATTAAATAATTGGTAGTCTCTCTTTGTATTAGGGTTCTCTAGAGTCACAGAACTTATGGTAGCCTATATAGTAAGTAAAATTTTTGATGATTTACAGTCTATAGTTCAACTCCCCAACTATAGTCAGCAGCATCTGTGAATGGAAGTCCAAGGATCTAGCAGTTGCTCAGTCCTACAAGGCAAGCAGGCGAAGAAGAGAGAGTGAATCTTCCTTCTTGCAATGTCCTTATGTAGGTCTCCAGCAGAAGGTGTGGCTCAGATTAAAGGTGTGTGCTACCATGCCTGGATCTGGGACTTGCTTTGTCCCAGATGACCTTGATCTCGGAGATCTTCCTGTCTTAATATTCTGGGTTTCATAGCCACTATGCCTTAAGATCTCCATGCCAAGATCCAGGTCAGAAACTTGTATCTCCCAGCCTCCAGATTAGGATCACAGGAGAGCCTTCCAATTCTGGATTGTAGTTCATTCTAGATATAGTCAAGTTGACAACCAGAAATAGCCACTACACTCCTTATCTGTAGAGGACAGTCCAATCACCTCAATAGGGGGGGGGGGTAGAATTGAACTTGATATACAGCATGTTTTTTTCCTATGCACACAAAGCCGTAATAGTTAATTTCTAAATTAGGCACAGTAAGAGGTTAACAACAAGAATATACGGCTATAGTAATATTGTAAAGAAGTTATTGAAATATACTCTCTTTCCCTCTCATTCCAAATACCTTGTACTGTGATACTGTACTTAACTCTCCTTGGGAGGCTGGAAATGATACGATGCCTGCGTGATGTGACGGAGTTTTACTGCGTCTTGCTATTAATTGCACAAGGCTGACTTGAACACACGCACTGAGTCACCGTAACAGTTGGTGTGAGAGCAGAGTTAGCTGCTAAGCAAGTAGCAGACAGGCAGGCACTGTGTACAGAACAGACATGCTGGACGGACATGCTGGACGGACATGCTGGACAAAGTTAAGGCTCACATCCTGAGTGGTGGAGTAGGGTGGCACAAGATTTCACCGTTGTGAAAAATTGAAGATTTTTCAATTTTCATTTAAAAATTGTGAATTGTTTACTTCTAGAATTTTCCGTTTATTATTTTCAGACCTCACTGACTGTAAGTAACTAAAACCACAGAAAGTGAAACTATGGACAAGTGGGTAGGGTGGTGAAGGCAGTATACCCTGCAAATATCCAGCGGACAAAACAGCTCTCTCGCTGAGAGACAAGGAAATCTGGAAGGAAACACCTCCAGAGTTAAACTGACAATTTACTGATATCTAGAGGTGTGCTAATTGTTACCTTTAATGATTTGGCTGTAAGAGTCTAACAGTGAAAACCACAAAGTCAGTTTACAACACAGCCATCTTTGGTTATAATAAAAGATTGGCACCTCATAGTAGTATGAGTTTATTGAAGAATCATATGAGTTCCTCACTGGCCTTAGAGTCCTACCAAAACAGTGCACAGTGCTCTTCTCAGTGCTGCATTTTTTTGCTGTTTTACACATTTATGATACACACACACACACACACACACACACACACACACACACACACACTGAAACAGATACAGTTTTTCAAACCTTGTTGTCTCTGCAGGAGGAGGAGGAGGAGGAAGAAGAGGAGCAGGAAGAGGAAGAAGAGGAGCAGCAGGAGGAAGAGGAGTAGCAGGAGGAGCAAGAGGAGGAGCAGTTTTGGAGATTGCCCCAGATATGGGAACTCATCTCCTCCCACTTTCCGTTTTGATTCTAAAGTCAGAACCTGCACTGACTTTGTGGTTGAGTGAAAAGCCAAAGGTAGTGCGCCCTTCCTTTGGGGTTTATACAGGGAAGACAGACAAACTCTTAACTAAGAAACGGATGTGATGGCATCAGCTGTTTGTTTCAGTGACTTTGAGGAAGCCATGAAGGAAAATGTTGCAAACCAAACAGTTTGGTGGCTGTTCCTTCCAACATAATTAAGTCATAACTGAATTATACATGTTATTTTTTTATAAAGCCTTTTATATTAAATGGCATAAAGGAAGACGAGCTTGGCTGCCCAGGGATATATATATATATATATATGCACAAGTTTGAATAAAACAACTGATTGAAGGGTTCATAATGAAACAAGGAAACGGAGGCAGGGGGTGAACTGCAGGTGACGGGAGGGGTGTAGGCCAAGGGCAGTGCGTGTCCTGGACAGGACAGCTTAGAGGAGAACCCAGCAGATGTAGAAAGTCACCGTGCAGCAAGATGAGGATATCTGAGCTATGTAAAGCCCCAGTATTCGCGAAGAGGAATTTCCTGATAGGCAGTATAAATCTTATTACTCAGCAAGAATCACTGACATTAGATGCCAAGGGAACATAAAAGCAAGCAATGATGTAATCTATTATCTATAACTATTTTTGTCAGAAGGCCGCTTTTGTGTGCACATTGTATTAATATGACCTTGAGGTCAGAAGCTTAGCTTTTGTCCTTTCCATTCTGCCTATGTATGTCTGTCAGTAGTCCTGTGAACTGCTCACCTATGTTCTCCATGCCAGTTTACATGAGTATCCTTGCCTGCTCATGTTCCTGTGTTCTGACATGTGCCTGTATGCCTGACAGGTTTCTGTTTGCCTAGCCGTCTATGTGGCAGCCTGTGCCAAGGCTGAGCAAAGTGTGTTATGTCTTATCTGCCATAGTCCCTTGAAATCTTTTCAATCTCCCAGGCTCTGATTACCTTCTTCTATTCCTGGCATTGGAGCACAGTTCCCACATCTTAAGTCTCTTCACGTTCTTTTACCACCAGAAGCCCATAGTACTCGATTCTAGTTTGAACCTTCACCCTAGATAATAAATTTCCATTCTATGACCGACCACCTTCATCCTGAACATGGGAAATGGTGAGGAGATCAAATCACATTCCTTCTTTATGAAGGATGTGAGATCGTGCATGTGGGAGAAACTATGGAGAGAAGTAAGTAGTCGTTTGTCAAGAGGGACTCCACCATTATCCCTTGGACAATTTCAGATGCAAATCCAGAAAAAGGCCAGCTGTTCCCAGGAGAGTTTAAACAGGACTGGAATTTTGCAAGATAAAGTAAGGATTACTATTGTTATTGGGAATGCATGTTATTTATCTTTGGTGAGCCTCTCTGAACTTGAACAACAAATTTCCAATATTTACCATTGGATCAATAACAAGTTTCAAAGAGATTTTGGATGAAAAGTTCAGTATGCATTAAAATATTCTCATTTCTGGCTTCCATTGTAAATCATTTTGAATGGCATGGCAGAAAATCAGAGTACCATGTTCAGTCTCATGTTTTCCAGAGCAATGTTTGTGAACATCGTGAGGGAGGTTGTAGATTCACTAATAGGTATGTCTTCTTAAGGGCTGCACCATATTCTTCTGTGGTTTGAAAACTCTGATATCATGAGCCCAAATAGATCTTTCCTGGCTATAAATTGGGTGTCTTGGAGATTTAAAAAAAAGTTCCCTATATTTATACATTTTGGGCTCTCTCTCTCTCTCTCTCTCTCTCTCTCTGTGTGTGTGTGTGTGTGTGTGTGTTTGTGTGCGTGTGTGTGTACGTGAGAGAGAGAGAGAGAGAGAGAGGTCTGTGGGTGAGCAACCCTATCCACTCTGCCATCCCACCAGCTTTCTATTATATTTGCTTTTTAAGAGATGAAAAGCTAGATTGCACAAGCAGCTGCTCCTTGCTTTTCCAAGGACTCTATTCACATGGCTTTATCAATTGTGTTGTGAGAAAGGCTTGAGGAAGTTGGCAAACCCCCGGGGAGAGTATCTCATGGTTTCCCTAAGGTTGAGCCACTAGAAAGGGAAGGTGGCACTCCACCAGGAAGACCTCCAAGGGACAAAGCCTCCCTGTGAAGGCCTTGTTCTAAATACACAAACCCTGAGCCTTCGAGAATGAGCGGACCTGCAGGGTTGCAGTTAGGTTTAGTAAGTTCATTCCAGAATTACAACTATAATGGGTGATTAAAAGAGAACAGAGCAGAGTTTCCAAAGGACACATTGAGCACAAAGAGTTCTTTGGTTGTGTTCACTCCACATGAAACTTCACTGTGACAGAACCGTCTGACCGACAGCTCTCAGGTTCACCTCCTCTTTAGAGCAGCAATTTGAACAATCAAGACATCATCCATTGTGACTTCTTATGAAAAGTACAGCATTTTGGTGTTTTTTTTTTAAACCTCATTAATGTTAATGGATGACTTTAGCAGGGAAGTGTTCACCTGATTGTTTGATACAATTGAAGGTAATGACTCCACCAGCAGTGACCTCCCAGCTCATGCATAGATGTGGGACAAGCACTTAAGGAACATTAAAAAGTCCTGTGTGATTAAATTAGCCTGGATCGGAGCCAAAAACACCGTCTGTGGATTGTATCTTTGTCTGAGACTTTTCTGGGGAAAAGCATTTCTTTCTTTTTAGAAATCATAGAAGCTCTCAGAGACTAGGGCAATTAAAGCAAAAAAAAAAAATTAATCAGACAGATAGTTTATACAGGTCTGCTTGGGGTTATTCTGGTATACTTACTCAAAATCCCAAGTCTTAGAAAAGTCCCTAAATCTTGGATAAACTGGGAGCGTTGGTAAGTATACTTTTTGTTGTTGCAAACGCACTTTTTGACAAACTCTACAAGAGACGTAACTTTCACCAGATTCTCTTCTCCACTGTGAGTTAAAGTCAGCATCCCTACATCCTTTCTCCTGTTCTGCCTCTTCAACACAAGTTTCTTCCTCCTCTACCGCATAGCTGTGGCTATCCAAAGACTGGACTCCACAGTCCGCTCCACATTCCCCAGTCTGGTCTCTATCCTTTGAGTTACGTTGTCTCAGCCCTTCCACCTACTCCTTGAATGTTCTTGTTCCATTAACAATCCTATTATTCTCCTCTGGCAAGGCTCTTCTGACTAGATACCTCAAGTAACACACCAAACTGAGCTCATAGCTTTGCACACTGCTGGACAAAAAGTCCATGAGCTCTGTGCCATGCCCCACAGCAGGTTCTCATGTGGACAGATTGACATTTCTTTGACCCAATTGGCTGCTATATCCCACGGTTGACTAATAGCAATTCATGTCAATAGAGAAACATGGAGACTTTTTATACATGCTGTTATTTGAGGTTCTACCATCCCAAGATTGCGCAATTTACCTTTAGATCCAAATACCACACATTGATCATTTAAAGTGAACTCATTATTCCAACCCATGACTCCAGCTTTGGATCATAACTCCATCACCTAAACTACACAGGCCAACAACTCAGTTCCAGGTTCATGTAGTCTGCTAATGTTTTTAATGTGTCAACATCTGTAGTCATTCAAGTAATTGGCAGAACTGTTGACAGGGTCAGGATGGAAACATAGTGGTAGCTGTTTCTGCACAAAAGCAGGTGTTCACATTAATACTTTATTTAACATAATCTCTCTTGATGGCCTTCCTTTCCAGATTTTGAAGGAGAAGCTGAAATTTAGAAGTACAAATACATTGTACCAATACTTCCCTCATTTTCAGCCAGCAGCCTCTGTCATCTTCAACCCACAACTTCAGAAAAACAACTGTGCAGATCCACTAACGGACCTGGGGTGCACTCAATAACTCAGATACCCTTCGCATTATCCCAACAATCCTAGCCTGGTACCCAAGACTTTAATACATAGACTTCTGAGAGACGCTAGTAATCAAGCATTGCAGGATCCCAGAGCCAAGCAGGGAACGGAATGTGAACTGTCAATACAGTGCACATGTGTTCCTGGTTTCTCTTTGAGTGTATGCATCAGGCTTGCATTTGCCCCTGTCAAAGTATAGCCATGTGATTTGCATGTTGTTTCTGACATTTTCTTCCCACTGTTGTTTTGATTGGGGAAGAAGGTGTCAGGATGAAGTCTCAACCTGTGTCCTTGAGGAAACACAATGACCAAATCTCCTCTTCTAGTGCACTCTAGGCACACTGGTTGAGAAGTAAATGCCCATTCTGAAACTGGGAGTTTTAGTCCCAATGTGTCTATCCTGATGGATGAATTAAGGATGTGTCTTAGTTAGGGTTACTGTTGCTGTGATGAAACACAATGACTGAAAGCACCTTGGAGAGGAAAGGGTTTATCTTTCTTACACTTCCACATTATAGTCCATCACTTGAAGAAAGCCAGGACAGGAACTCAAACAAGGCATGAACCTGGAGGCATGAGCAGACGCAGAGGCCATGGAGGGGTGCTGCTTACTGGCTTGCTCCTTATGGCTTGCTCAGTCTGCTTTCTTATAGAACCAGGACCACCAGCCCAGAGAAGGACCCACACTCATAATGGGCTGGGCCCTTCTGCATCAATCACTCATGCCCTACAGGCTTGCCTACAGTTCAATCTTATGGAGGCATTTTCTAAACTGGTATTTCCTCCTCTTAGAAGACTTTAGCTTGGGTCAACTTGATATAAAGCTATTTAGCACAGGAAGCAAAAGTGGGAAAAGACACGTACTTCTGTTTCCAGGGAGCCAAGACTATAGAGTAAGAGATAAAGTATATCCACAACTATGAAAGTGAGGACTAAAATAAGGTAAAAATGGAAAGGGGAGATAATTAGCCAAGAGCTGTGGAGCTAAAAGCAAGCTGCTCAGACAGTGCTTGGAGTCAAGTAGAAGACAGCTCATCGTGAACCTTCTGGAATGTTCTCTGGAAAGATTTCACTCCCATTAAAATAAAGAACCCTTAGGATTATACAATTTACTGACAGGTATTCTAGAGAATGACTCTCCTGATATGTTGACGCCTCTCTTTTAGAACGGTAATAAAGGTGTGGGCTTGTTTTATGGGGCCATTTTCCATGTATTTGATTTTGGCCTTTTCAGCAGCTCGAGCTAACAAAGCACTTAGGCTTGTCTTTAATGGGTGTGTTATAGGTCTCTGTCCTTCAGAACCGCAGACACGCTGCACTCTGTGCAGACAAAGAGCTCACTCTATGCAGGGGTTTTACAGGAATCTCAGCAATTTTGATAATGCAGATAAAACGAACTGATCTAGGCACCCACTTAAAATATGATTTACTGTCTTCCATAGAAAGGTCTATGGTTTTAACCATAAAAATAAATACTGGCCAGAAAACTCAATATCAATTAGGGTGATCTAGCAAAAATATGATTTTTGGCCTTGTTTCTTTTACAAATATGTTTAGTATGTCATTTCACAGGGTTAGAGAAAGTTTGGTATTAAGTAAAACAGTCCTTCCTTCCTTCCTTCCTTCCTTCCTTCCTTCCTTCCTTCCTTCCTTCCTTCCATCCATCATTAGAGGCTTGCCAAGGGCCTGTTCTCCCAGGGACATTGCTAGATGCTGCCTATTCATTAATCATCAGAACAGTTAAAGGTCTGTCCTGAAGTAGCTTACAGAATAGAGGAGCAGGGTGGATAGACAGGCTTCTTTGAGGCAGGATCTTCCCGTGTTAGCCCAGGATGACCTTGAACAAACTCTCTATCTCAGTCTCCTGAGTGCTAGATTAGATTATAGGAACACACGGACTTAGAAAGTTTATGAAAAAGATGCCATTTCTACACCTTGAGCTGTGACAGGTGGTGTGGTCGTGCAGATTCCTGACACGGACCCCAGACATGCCCACTATGATTCTGATGAAAAGCACTTACTTTCTTGTCAGCAGCATTAGTACCTATACTTGCCAACCCTCCACGGTCACACTGCCACACACACTCCTCTGAAAAATGCTATGTTCTACAAATCCTCCTTACCTTCCCCTCCTGCCATGGATTCTCACTATAAAGGAGCTAACAGTAACCAGTAGTAGTCATGCTGTGACCTGGCTACTGTGCTGCCTTGAATTTTTCTCTGTAGGATAAACTATCTCATTAAATTTAAACTTGCCCTTCCATAACATATCAGAGTCTGAGCAGACTGCATCCCCATCATTTGCCAGGGTGCCTTTAGTCCAATTCTCAAAGGTTCCCCATTTCCACCTGAGCGCTCCTCAGCGTGACCTCGACTGTCACATTTCTATCAACAGTTGGGTCTTCTGTCTCCACCAAAATTCCTTTTTTCTTGCCCACTTCCCCCAATTTCTCCAGATGCTTTCCATAAATCAACTCCATTGCTGTCTCCATATGGTCATATATAACAACTACCTTCACGGTAGTGGTTTTCTGTGGTAGTTACTTCTGACACTTGAATACTAGAAGGGTTATCTGAGTTTATAGATCCAGAGCGCCGGTCCTCAGTTTCCCTTTGAGGTAATGGAGAACAACACAGTGGAAGCACATAACAGAACAAAATCGCTCACCTGTGTCCAGGAAGAAACAAGAGAAGAAAACCCCAGGGTCACAGGATTCCCTTCCCCCTGAGAGCCAAGAACCTCCCGTGAGACCCCCACCTCTCAAAGGTCCCAACACTTCGCCAGAGTGCTGCTCTAGGGAACACTTGAGACCAAAACTATAGCAAGAAGAAACCAGCTGAAAGTGAGGACACACCGACATCCACCATGTGCTCCCTCCTGAGGGAGAAATGCGGGAGCATCAGAGGCAATTAAAGCTCACTGTGTGCCCAGCAAGCATTTCAGATGCATTGTTTGTTTGTTTGTTTGTTTGTTTTTTGAGACAGGGTTTCTCTGTATAGCCCTGGCTGTCCTGGAACTCACTCTGTAGACCAGGCTGGCCTCGAACTCAGAAATCCACCTGCCTCTGCCTCCTGAGTGCTTGGATTAAAGGTGTGTGCCACCACGCCTGGAAGCAACTAGACATGAAGTTATGAAGTTAACATTGGGTAGACCACAGGGGCCTTGTAGCCCAGGTTAGAGATTTGTCCCAAATGTCACCCTAGGGTTTGAAGAAGTGTGAAATGATGAAATTTCTACTTTAAGAAAGTCTTCTGACACTTGCATGAATGATGGATTAGAAGGATAGAGTGGAGGTGGGGGACCAAGAAGAATTAACTATCGCAACGGTTCAGGGAAAAGATGACAGAATCCTAGACGGGAGAGGGAACAGAGGAAAGGGTATGAAGTACATAGACTAGAAGTAGATTTGCAAGGAAGCATGGCAAGGTCAGATAATGGCATGAATGGGAAAGATGGTAGATGCTTTAAGAACTCCCAGTTCTGACATGAGCACCTCCCTATGTCACGCAATCGGGAAGAGAAGAAAAGGAACATCTTAAGGAGGCAGGAGAAGAGTGGGATGTGAGGAATGCTCCGAGATGCTGCTGAATGGTACTGCTAAAATGGGCTGAAGCTCAGCACAGCAGAATAGGAGAGTCACCCACCTAAGCCTCAGCCACTTAGTGCTGGCACCCAGCTGTGGCACGGTGACTGGTCTGTACAGCAGCTGAAGGGGTGACAGGGACAATAATAGGACAAGGATGGGAACACACTTGGAAAAAATTGAGAGAAAGGCCAACAAATATTCATGGAAATCATGAGGCTTAGACTGAATGCTTTGGAATTCTCAGTATCTCTTGATCCAATCCCCAAACCTGTACAAGAACGTGAAAATGTTAATACCCATTCTGTTTCTGCAAACCACAGGTATAGAAAGGAACACCTCCATGACTGTTCCTTCATTATAACTAAATACACCTGAACCTTTGTGAAAGTTTCATCTACATCACTGTTTTTTTTTTTAAAGAATTGCCTTTTTATGACTCTACACATTTTACTCTCCAAACAGTGTTAGCAGAGGAATGTATCCCAGAGCCAAGCTGACAAAGTATTTATCTTGTGGCAAACAAAGAAACCAGAACCATGGAGCAGACATATGTCAAAAGAAGGTGACCAGCTACCATTTCCTGGGAAAGCCTTTCTGTATTCTGAAATGGTGTTAGCCCTACCCCCTTGTACTAAAACTTCCCTTCTCGTAAAAAATTAATGCATATTTGTTAGTTTTCTGATACGTAAAATAGCTGAAAATGTGGTATAGATCTAAACATTGGATTCTTAAATGAGTGAGAAACACTTAGAGCATCAAAATTACTTTGAGATTGCATCTTATACCCATCAGAATAGCTGAGATCAATAAAGTGAGTGACAGCACATGCTGGCAAAGACGTGGAGTAATGGGAACACTGTTCCATTGCTGGTGGGACTGCAAACTTGTACAGCTTCTATGGAATAAGTATGGTGATTCCTAAAGATGATGGGAATCTATCTACCTCAAGATCCATCTATACTACTCTTGGGTATATACCCAAAGGATATTTCATCCACTCACAGAGACATTTGCTCAACTATGGTCACTGAAACAACCTAAATGTCCATCAACAGGTGAATGGATAAAGAAAATGTGGCACATTTTCATAGTGAAGTATTACTCAGCTGTTAAAAAAAAGAAATTATAAAATTTTCAGGTAAGTGAATGAGACTCGAAAAAGAAAACCATCCTGAGTGAGGTAAACCAGATCCAGGAAGACCAGCATGTTATGTATTCACTTAGATGTGGATATTAGTTGTTAAGTCAATAATAACCAAGCCACAGCTGGTAGAACCACAGAGGTTGGGTATAGAGTAAGAGACCAGGTAGGACTGACATATCTCCCGAGGAAAGGGAAATAGATAGTTATAAATGGATGGTGGAAAAGGGGGTTGAAGACGGGGACAAGGGATGGAATATGGGGAGCTAAAATTAAGGACTGTTTGATGGATAGTATGGCAGCCTAATACAGTAGGAGCTTCCTAAAACAAATACATATATGAAAGTGATCTAAATGGAAGCACCAAACAATGGGGAGACAGAGCCCCAACTGGACATCTTTTGCTACCAAATGAAGCTCCAAGTACCAGGATTGTGCTACATCTAATAGGGTTGTTGGACAAAGGGATCCCATGGGAATCACCAAGCAACTCAGTATGTTGCTGAGACTATAGGTTGCTCTCCACAGACTGACAGCAAAGGCTCTACTGCTGAGGACGACACCCACACAACTCACTGAACATAGAGAAGCTGGTGCCTACAAAGAAGCTTCACCCCTGTGTACTAGAGTCTTTGGTACAGGAAGGTGTTCTGAATGCCTCCAATGGAGAAACACCAACCTAGCCACAAACCCTTTAATTTACAATGGTGATCTGCCTGTAAGATACGCTAGGGCAATAGTGGTAAAAAGCTTGTGGGAGTGACCAACCAATGCCTGATTTAACTTAAGGCTGACTCCATGAGATGGAACCCATACCTGACACTGCTTGGGCGAGCAAGAGCCTGAGACTAGATATCCTAAGGATCTGTGGTTAAAAACCAAATACTGCTATCGTACTAAAAGAATGTAGTAATAAAATGACTCCTTATGGCATTCTGCTGTACTCATAGATCAGTGCCTTGCTCGGCCATCATCAGGGAAGTTTCCTGCTGTAGGAGACGGGAACAAATACAGAGACGCACAGACAGACACTCTCCAGAATGAGAGACCTGGAGCACTCAACTGTCCCCTTAAGGTTCAGGTAAGAGGAGATGGGAAGAGTATAAGAGCCAGAGGAGATGGAAGACACCAAGAAAACACAGCGCTCTAAATCAACAAAATCGAAACATAAATGAACTTATAAAGACTGAAGCAGCACAGACAGGGCCTGCGTGGTCTGTATCAGATGGGGTCTATCGCTAACCCAGAAGCCATTTCCAATTGATAACTACTTGCAAATGATAAGTTAGATTCCTCCAAGGGAGTCTCACTGGAGAAACAAACTACCCTCTTAAAGGGTAGGCTGCATGCCCAGGAAAAAAAATAGCCAACAGAAAATGAACTCAATGATATCTCGGGAAGTTCCTTGTCTCAGAACACTGTGCCAGGGCTTGCTTGTTTAAAATCTTATGTATTATTTTTAATTTTATTGTTTTGCTTTTTTTATTTGTTTGTTTTGGTTTTTGAGACAGGGTTTCTCTGTGTAGCTCTGGCAGTCCTGGAACTCACTTTGTAGACCAGGCTGACCTCCGACTGACGCAGCGATCCACCTGCGTCTGCTTCCCGAATGCTGGGATTACAGATGTGCACCATCGCTTCCCTGCCTTTTTTTTTTAATTTTATTTATATTTTCTTTCTTTTTACCCTACAGGCCCTTTGCATATATATTATGATTTCTGGTTGAGCATTTTTATGGGATTCCTGAGTGTGTGAACAAACGAATCTTTGTGTCTTCTGTACCTTCTCTTGGTCTGTTTCCTCCTCTTGGCTCTGTCCTGTTTCAGTGTGTTAGGTTTTGTTCTTATTTTATTTTTCATTATCCTTCAGAAGCCTGCTTGTTTTCTAACCAGAGACAGAAATTGGCTGAATCCAGATGGGAGGGGAGCTGGAAGGAACTTGGAGGAGTAGAGGGAGGGGAGCCATAATAAAGACAAACCAGAATGTGGGGGATTGCCTGGAAGAAAATATTAAGGGAAAAAAAAAGCAAGGCTATGAAATGATGCCTGTGGGACATAGCTATATACAAAACAGTCCCAAACAGACATCTATTAATCAAAAGCAAACAAACAAAGAGTACCAAAATACAATTTGTTTTCTCTGAAAACTGTATTCCTGCTCATGTTTTTTATTCATTTAATTTTTTTCTTCTATCCCCCAAATTGTCTATAGGAACTAGGCACTACTTGTATGTTCAAAAATGTTATGAACAATCAAAACCATGCAGGATGACATATCCATTTCAGCAAAAAAGTCA
This sequence comes from Mus minutoides, assembly GCA_902729485.2. Lineage (NCBI taxonomy): Eukaryota > Metazoa > Chordata > Mammalia > Rodentia > Muridae > Mus > Mus minutoides. The sequence goes on from CACVCL010016914.1 coordinate 104,242, forward strand.
TAACTTTTGAAATTGTTGTTTCATTTTCTTGAAATGAGAGACTCTAAAAGTAGATTGGTGTCGTACTTTTGTGGCGATGCCAATTATTTTCCTGGGGGGGATTTTGATGAGTGGAAACGTACTAATGAGCTAGACAAACCATCACCAGTCTGTCGTGCAGGCTTATTTTTAAGACACGGTTGCCAGAATTCCCCCTCCTCACGACAATTTCCTCTGCATCCAACATCACCAACTCCAGGGCCGCTCAGCCACTGCCACAGTGTTGTTATTTACCTGGTTCTTTCCCTTCCAAGCCCCTGTCTGAGCCGAGCATGGGAACAGCTGACGGCAGGAATGCCGAACAGTAAATAACCACGCCTCTGTCTTGTTCAGTCACTTTCTGGAATCCTTGGCCCCAAGGAAACTGAAGCTACTAAGTTAGCCTGGATGGAGTGATAGCCCATAGCGAAGCAAGTCAAATCAGAACAGAGGAGGAATTTGGTCTTCGCAACCTCTGTGAACTTTGTCCACATGCTCTGTTGAACATCGTGCCACCTGCGCTGCTCTTCACACATCCTGACTGAGAACTGAAAGCAGGAGGGAGGCTGCTTGCCCCAGTGGGCCAGCTTTGCCCGTCCTCAGGTCCTGAACTCCACTTCTGCTGAGGTCCTCTGACCTCAGGAACCTCAAAAGAGCCAAGCAGCCAGATAGTGCAGGGTGCGGAGGAGAAGGGCTTTTGTTTCTTATGGGGTAGCACAGCTAGATGGGTGGCTGGGCCACAACTTAAGGACTTTGCTAACAAACAACTGGTGCTGTGAGGGGATTCCTGGCCAGATGGCTGGAACACAGGACTCCTTCTGTTAACTGCAAATTCCATTCCTATGCTGTAACTCTGATTACTAAGACACGGGTCACACGCCGGCTGCGCCATTGCCACCACGCTCACGATTCCTGTTGGAATTGGTGGGAGCTGTGTGTTCACAAGCCGAGGACAGCATGTGGAGGAGGAGGGGAGAGAGGAAGAGGGGGAGGGAGGAGATTGAGAAATGAGGAATATTATTTTTCCCAGGAGAAAGGACTAAGATGTGCCTGTGCGCTCTGGGGCAGCCTTTTCTTTGCCGTTATGAATTGCTCCACTAATAGAAAGAATTAACAAGTGCTCTATCTGTCTTAAATCCCATCTAATATTCATGACCAAAATAAACTGAGCTCTTGCCCTAATCTGGCTCGTTGAATGCTATTTTTCAGCCCCAGGGAGAGGATCATTTCAGTGGAATTTCTTCCGGGTATTTAGAGAGAAGGGAGCGGGGCGCTGGGGAGAAAATGGAAAGGTCTTTTCTGCCTTCCAAGAAGAGTAATGAACACAGCTGCCCTCGAGGCCTGGGCCTCTTTGTGGCAAATGGCTCCTCCTGGCTTTCTGAAGTGTGTACCTCCCAAGAGCCATCCAAGGTCACCGTAACTGGCCTTCTCTAAAGTGTCACCCTACTCCTTCCCGGTAAATCTCAATTTCTATTTTCTTTTCTTCCAAAAGATGTGAAAGAGTCGTCTGCCTTACCCCCAGTGTTGCAGCCTGTGCTAGGAAGCCCTCTCCGACTCACAGACAGAGAGCACCGAGTGTCTTCCAGAGGATTCAGCCTGACGGTGGAGGGAAACCAGGCTGACCCTGGGTCTCTTCTTACCAGCACTTCTGGACAGTACAGGGCCTCCTGTGTCCCAGGAGTGCCACACCTGCCAGCCTGAACTCCGTTTCTTAATTAATATAATGTCGCAACACACTTTCCTATAGGGAAAATGCTGTACCTCCTTTTAAAAATGTTCTCAGATTTGGGGGATAATCCTTCCCCCTGACTTATCCTCCTCCCTTGCACCCACCCCACCCCATCTTCTCCTAGGTCCTTCCTAATTTTCACGTCTTTTTGTTTTTCCTTTGTGGACCACTGGTTCTAACAAGGGCCATTTATGTGGGCATGGGTGTGAAGCTATCTATTCAAACATGAGTAACTTTCTAGGTGCTTCATCACTGAAAACAAAGACTTCTCCAGCAGCCTGCCCTCCACTGCCATGAGCTCCCCTGAGAGGGGCAGGGCCCTGTGACTCTTCCCTTAGTTATGATTGAACACTTACTGGCTGTCTTGGGTGGGCCCTATTCCATGTGTGTTTCACTTTAGTGAGTTCATGAATGCCATTGCCATACCCTGCCCATAAGGCAGCCTTCCTCCCTACCAATTGGCAGTTTTTTCCTCCTCTTCTTTGATATTTCATGAGCCCTGGGGGTATTAATATGTGTTTGCCTTTTAATGCTGGACACCCACCCGTCATTTGTTCTTAACATCTTGACCAGCTGTGAGTCTTCGCCCTCACTGCTGTTGGCTATAAAGTTTCTTTGATGAAAGCTGAGGGTATAAACATAAATGTTTAAGAAGTAGTTTGATGTGTCCTTCTAGCCAAACGAAGTAGGTTCACCCTTAGTGCCTGTGACCTCACAAGCATGGACCTCTGACTAGATTCATACTAGCATGAACTCCCTCCTATGGAGATGGGTCTCAGAGCTAATCACAGATCAGTTGCTTAACCCCATGATAGTCAGGCCACATTGTACCAGGAAGAACCTCTTTTTTTTTTTTTTTTTTTTTTGAGACAGGGTTTCTCTGTGTATCCCTGGCTGTCCTGGAACTCACTCTGTAGACCAGGCTGGCCTCGAACTCAGAAATTCACCTGCCTCTGCCTCCCAAGTGCTGGGATTAAAGGCGTGTGTCACCACGCCCAGCAGGAAGTGCTTCTTGACTGGCAAGTTAGTGTAATATGAAAAAAATCTAAAACTAGAGAAGACTAGTTGTTGACTTGCCTTACCCTAGTTACGACGATCCCTGGCACTGTGAAGGCTAGTCAATAGGGAGAATGCTTTGGGTCAGTTACAACACAGTTTATATGTATTCTGCAACCGAAGTATGAAGTGGAAAATTAAGGGTTCTTTGGAGAGTCAGCTGTGTTGAATGGTGTTTTGCTGGCGCAGACACATGAAGGGACGTTTTTGTTAAGGTGGACACAGGTGTGAAAGACTAAGGCTGACTCATGAAGGAATGTTTAGCTGAAGCAGACACAGGAGAGAGGATGTTCTGCTAAAGCAAGTACGTGAAAGGACTCATGAAGAAGGATTTTTTTTTTTTTTTTTTTTTTGCTAACAACACGCATGTACTGGCCCATCTTACACTGTGTGGTTGAGCTGCATTTGTCAGGACTCCATAGAGAGAAGCACACCAAAAATCATCTGACGATGTTCTGCAGTTTCTTGCTGCTTCCGTGGGCTCAGGCTGATAGGATGCACGTGCTGAAGCAAGGCACGTGGAGGACAGACACGTGATGTCTGGAGGGTATAAATAGGACCCCACAAAGTGACAGAGACAGAGCTTGGCTTGCTGGTACAACTAGCTGTGTGACACTTGTAGGTCTCCTGTCTTTGCTGATCTTCCCTTCCCTGAGAGAGGCACAGCTGAGAACATCTCCTGGTGTCCCTCTGGGTTCTCCCTGCTGACTGAAGCTGAGGCTGAGGCCTGGCTGTCTCTTCTAGGTCTTATTACTACTGTTGCTAATCTGACTATATGGAACTGGATGGCTGGTGTATCCGTGAAGTGTTTGCGAGTGGATCGAGCTGCCACTGCTGACCTGTGAACTGAACTGCCAATTTCCAGACAACACAGATGGGAGTTGCTCCAAAGAACCTTTGTCAACAGGTCCACTTCCCCATAGCTTTTCTTTCCCACTACCTCTGATGGGTGGTGAGCTAAAAGGGAGGTTAACCACATTTAAGAACCATCATTAAAAATAGGTTTTGCAAAAATGAAAATTACAAAGGTATGTTGTATCTTCAGCAGTACAGTTTTACTATCTAGTTCTTGTGGACTTCTAAGGGCAGTAACCATAACTTATACAGTTTGGGGGAATCTCTGGGGCCTCCCTGGCTCCAGCTAGGTGTCCCATTCTTGGCACTGAGATTTTCATTGTATAACCCATTGCTTTTGGTTTCAGCTTTATTCACCCATGTGCCCTAGTTAGCTTCAACTATCAACTTGACACGATCTAGAGTCACCCGATTAGTGAATTTCAGTGGAGGTCGCATACCCTCCTGCAGACCTGCTGACCTGTAGGCTTATCTATGGGGGATTTTCTTGATTGTTAATTGATGTAGGAGAACACAGCTCACTGTGGGCCATACTATCTCTGGGCAGGTGGTCTTGTACTGTGTAAGGAAAGTAGCTAAGCATGAACCTAGCAAGCTAGCAAGCAGTGTCCCCCTGCCCTGTTCCTCCTGTGCTACTTGGGCTGTGAAGTTCCTTGGTCAGAGGTAATGCTGTGTGGAATAACAGGCAGGCCTACTTTTAAGTACTCTATGTTTGTTTGTTTGTTTCTATAAGGCTCTGAGAGCTACAAACTTTCCTCTTAATACCACGTCATTGTATACCGTAGATTTTTATATATTGCCTTTACTTTTCACTGTGTGCTCAGATTTACAATTTTTCCTCCTTGGTTTCTTCAGTGCTCTGCTCACGGTCCAACAATTCAACAGTGTGCTGTTCAATCTCCATGTGCTTGTGTGCTTGTGTAGTTTCTATTGCTGTTGATATCTAGCTTTATTGCGTTGTGATCAAATAAACTGTAAGATGTTATTTCAATCTTCTCATATTTGTTGAGGATTGATTTGTCATAATATATTATCTGTTTTGGATAAAGTTTCATGGGCTGCTGAGACAAGAACGCATTATTTGGCATTCGAGTGGGATGCTCTGTAGATGTCTGCTAGGTCTATTTGTTTTATGGTATCATCCAATGTTTATTTTTCATCCAGATGACTTGTCTCTTCATTAGGAGTGAGGTAGTGCAAGTCACCCAATATCACTGTGTTGGGATTAGTCTGTGATATAATGTCTAGCAATATTTGTTTTATGAGACTAGGTATACCTGTGTTTGGTGCCCATACACTTAGAATTATAATCTCGATGGAATGTTCCTCTGAATATGAAGAAACTTTCTTTATCTCTTGTGACTAATTTTTGTATGAAATCTATTATGCCAAACATTAGAATCTATTTTGCCTGCTTGTTTCCTATTTCTATTTGCTTGGAATACATTTTTCTATCCAAAGTAGTATCTGTCTTTGATGGTCAGGGGTATTTCTTGGAGGCAGCAAAACATATGGACACATTTTCTAATTCAAATGCTACTCCGTCTTCTTATTGGAGAGTTGAGACCATCAATATTCAAAGTTATTATAGAAAGAAGAGAATTAGTTCATGTTTTATTGTTAATTTTGTGATATCTCCTTATATGTCTTTTGACTAACTATCTAGGTATTGTTTAATTTCCTCTGTAGTCTCTTGAGTGTGCTTATCTTTCTCTTCAATCTGAAATACCCCTTCCAATATCATCTACAAAGCTGAATCTGTAGTCGTCTGTTATCTGGATGTTTTAGTTTGGTTTGGTTTTTGTTTTATGCCTTAATCATGAAAAGTTTTTGTTGTTCTTTGGATTATGATAGTTTTTCTAGGTATAATAGTCTGAGTTGGCCTTTGTGACCTTTCAGAACTTGGAATACATCTTTTTAATTCCATCTGGATTTTAAAGTTTCTATCAGATGATCATGTGTTACCATGATTGCCATACCTTTATATGTGAATTGGCCTTTCTCTCTTACAACTTAATCTTTCTTTGTTCCATGTTGTTAGTTTTCAAGCTATAATATGACACATGGCATTTTCTTCCTGTTTCTGTCTGTTGTTCCATATGTTTCTTGTATTGAATTGGCACCTTTGTCTTTAGGTTTGGGAAAATTTCTTCTGTGATTCTATTGAAAATATTTTCATGCCTTGGGCATGTAACTCTTCTCCTATACTCATAAATTCATATATTTGATCTTTTCATGGCATTCTGAATTCCTCCATGTTCTATTCATATTGCCTTCATCTTTTCACTGGATGATCTAACTACTCTTCCTTTCCTTCAAGATGTGATATTCTTTTCTCCACATGATCCATTCGGAAACTGTCTACCTTTGAAGGTGAACTTTTATTTTGCTTAGTGATATATTTTTTTTCATTTTCAGTACCATTTTACTGTGGCTTTTTTTTCTAAATTTTGTCTTTTTTTTAAATTAAATTCTATTTCTGCATCTTGAATCATCTGTCTTGTTTCATTGATTGACCTGGTTTTTGTTGTTGTTTTGTTGTTCTTTTGAGTTTTTCATTCTCTGAGTTGTTTGAACATATTCATAAGCCTTCTTTCAAATTCTTCACATAGGAGTTCTAAATTGTTCTCACTGGGAGCCATTTCTGTGAAACTGGTTATTTTTTGGAGGCGATATTATCTTTTTTTATGGTTTGTTGTGGGTGTTCTTTATGTACTGGGACTTGCATATCTGGAGTTTGGTGAATTTTACTCTGTTCCTTTTCTGTATATTTTTGCTAAAGTCACCTTTCTTCTTTGGGTGAAAGCATTTCAATGTTCAGGAGAAGTCTAAGCTGTAGTTGGGTTGAGGTGTTATTTTCTCTGTAGGATGGTGTTCAGTGTCACAAGCTCTAGTCTTCACCTTCCCCTGAGAGCCTACAACTGTCTGGAATAAGAGTTATTATCTAAAGATCAATAGATCTCTGTTAGTCCCATGCTCTCATCATTGAATGTGATGTCTCCACATGCCTGAGTGGCATCCCTGTGTTATCTCCAGTCTACTCTCCACTTTTGCCCTTTATCATGGGTCCCATACATATGGCTGCTTTACACTGGTTCAAATACCACCCACTCCATACTCCCACTGTCTCCACCATGAGCTGTAAGTCCATGCACACCTGAGGACTCTACCCTGGGTCAGGTCTTGCCCAGTTCCACAGCCTCCACCATGTTTCATGGTTCCCACACACTAGGATGAACCAGCCTTGGTTTTAGTTATTCTTGTTCTTTTTTTTTTTTCTCACATCTATTTCCCCATTACATTGTCAAATTCTAGTCATAGTTACTCTGGGCTTGGTTGCACTTTTACTGGATTTCTAGACTCATGAGGAGAGTTGTCTGCTATAGAGTCTTCTACCACATACTGGTTTTCTTTCCTTATTTTGCCTTCCTTCAAAAGGCAGAGGCAGGAGGATCTCTGAGTTCAAAGCCAGCTTAGTTTACATAGTGAGTTCCAGGATAGCCAGGGCTACACACACACACAAAAAAAAACCTGCCTCAAAACAAAAACCAAAACAAACCAAAACAACCCCCCACCCACCCAAAGCAACAACCAAGCAAAAAGAATGCAGATTCTGAAGACAGAGACAGTTCTAGGTTGAATCTTTGTCTGACATTTTAAATTACTAAATTACTAACTAGTAATTACTAAATTACTAACTAGTAATTATATTACTAACTAGTGCCGATTATTTATGCTTCCTACACCCCAATGTTGTTAATCTATTACTTTGGTATAAATTATAATTTGTCTTTTCTGTTTGAGAGATTTGTTTTGTTTTGTTTTGACATAAGCTCTCCCTCTGTAGCTCAAGTTGGCCTTAAACTTAACTTCCTGCTTTGGCTTTCTGATTCGTGCCTGGCTTGCTTTTGCTATTCTGAAATATTACTACAGGGTAAGTTTGTTGTTGCTTAGCCTCTTTAGCATCTGGGGTATTTGCTTTACATTTTGATAAATCACACATCATTCAGTTCTGGGGAGGGTGTGGAAATCTTAACTATTTTTTTTTCAAAAGTTAACTTACCCTATTCCCTTATTTTACTATTTCTGGAAATGAATTTTGGACCTTCACTCTCTATCTTCCTAACTCAGGTGATTTTATGTTTTTCCATCTGTGTGGGCAAGCCTCTTAGCAAACATCCAGAGGTAATCAATTGAAAAAGAGGTTTTATTTTGGCTTACAGCCTTAGAGGTTTCAGGCCACAGGCTAGGTATACTCTGATGCTTTGGACCTGTGGAAGGCAGAAGCACCTTGTGGTGGTCAGGAAGCAAGAGAGCAGCCAGCAGAGGCTGAGGTCCCAGCATCCCATCTGAGGTGCCCCCTGCACTTCATACAACTTCTTTCTAGCAAGCTCTAACTCCTCAATGTTCTATCATCTTCCAGTAAGGCCCTAACTAAGGAAAAACCATTCAGCAATCTGACATAATTTTAATCTTTGCTATATTTTGCATAATTGCTTCAGATTTAACTGTTATTTATCTAATAACAGTTAATTATGAATGCTGTCACAAACTTTGAACTTCTCATTCTAAGCATGGTTTTTTATTTATAAATGTTTATTTTTTTAAAATAAAAGTGTCTATGCCTTTTTATACTGTTAACTAACCTTCAAACAATACCTTAATCATTAAAAAAAAACCCTGGAACTTTCTTTTTCATAGAGAACACTGGAAGAGAGCAAATCAACTGTAGGTAGAGTATCACATGCAGGTCAAGTCCATGTGCCACATGAGGTAAGGGGAAGGAATATCTTCCCATGTTCAGATGATGGAGAATGAAATTTTTGTAGTAATATTGTATAGCTCACAGAGGGGGAAGGTGGTCCACATCAGCTGATTTACAATCCTAGGATGTTAGCGTGAGCCACCTTGAATGTAACTTCCAGTCCTGCTCCAAGGCAAGGGTCACATGCAAGGCTCTGGGCTGCCTGCCATGCTGTGGGGCCACATCAGCTTGGTCTGGCCTAGCCTGGCATGGCCTTGTGTCCAGAATGATTCCCAGAGCGGTCTGGGGACTCAAAGTATGTGTTGATGGGCTTTCACAGTGGTAGGTAAAAATGGTTGCCATCAAGTCCCAGAAACTGAATTTGATCCTCAAGTTCTGCATAGTGGATGGGAAGCAAAGACTCAGACACCATTGCAGGAGCACCATGGCACTGTGAGGGAGCACACAGAAACCCAGCCTGCCCCTGAAATTCAGTTAACCATAGCCTCCAGCACCTCCAGTGTCAAGATATCCTGCATCTCAGTCTATTTAGGGAAGCCAAAGCAGGAACTCAAGCATCAGGAACCTGGAGGCAGAAGCATCAGGATTCAGAGACCATGAAGGTGTGCTGGTCACTGGTTTCTTGTTTTATGGTTTTTTTCTTGTGTTTTTGAGACAGAGTTTCAATGTGTAACAGAGCCCCAGCTGTACTGGAATTTGCTTTGTAGATCAGGCTGGCCTCAAACTCACAAAGATCTGCCTCTGCCTCTGCCTCTGCCTCTGCCTCTGCCTCTGCCTCTGCCTCTGCCTCTGCCTCTGCCTCTGCCTCTGCCTCTGCCTCTGCCTCTGCCTCTGCCTCTGCCTCTGCCTCTGCCTCTGCCTCTGCCTCTGCCTCTGCCTCTGCCTCCAGAGTGCTGGAATTAAAGGTGTGTGCCACCACTCCCAGAACTCACTGGCTTCTTAAACATTACCTTGAATGAAAATGCCCATATCTGTGGCATCTGTTGACACTTCCTCTTAGAAATTAATTCACTTATCTTGTAGGTTGTAATGCTTCATTTTGAGTTGACCACAAGCAGGGTTTCTTTTCTTTTTAATTGGGGGGTAGGTCATGTGTTGCCCCCATGGAAGACAATGTATGAGTTCAGGAAAGTTAACTTTTTCTTGCAGTTAGAGTCCTAGTTATAGTGGAGAGAACAGAGCTATAGAAAAATGAGAAGCAAATTCCAAGTGAGACCAGGTAAGATTGACAGAGCAGAACTCTGGAGAAGGTGAGAAGCTGAGGGATGGCCAGTCCAGGAATAATGTCACATGTAAAACGTACATAATGGACAACCATTGCAGTACATTGAGCTCCATAGAGGCAGCGCTGGGGCAAGCAAGAGCCAGACGGGCACTGGGAGGGGTAAGCAAGAGCCACACTGGCACTGGGAGGGGCATGCAAGAGCCGAATGGGCACTGGGCGGAGCAAGCAAGAGCAGGACGGGCACTGGGCACCTCTGTGCCTCTCGGAGGAAAATCAACTAAACACGGGCAAAGGAGATCCTAAGAAGCTGAGAAGCAAAATGTCCTCGTATGCGTTCTTTGTGCAAACCTGCTGGGAGGAGCACAAGAAGATGCACCCGGATGCTTCTGTCAGCTTCTCAGAGTTCTCCAAGAAGTGCTCAGAGAGGTGGAAGACCATGTCTGCTAAAAAGAATGGGGAAATTTGAAAACATGGCAAAGGCTGACAAGGCTCTCTGTGAAAGAGAAATGAAAGCCTACATCCCTCCTAAAAGGGAGAACAAAAAGAAGTTCAAGGACCCCAAGGCATCCAAGAGGCCTCCTTCGGCCTTCTTGTTCTGTTTCGAGTACTGCCCCCAACTCAAAGGCGAGCATCCTGGCTTATCCATTGGTGATGTTGCAAAGAAACTAGGAGAGATGTGGAACAACACTGCAGTGGATGACAAGAAGCCCTGTGAGAAGAAGGCTGCCAAATTGAAGGAGAAGTACGAGAAGGATATCACTGCCTACACAGCTAAAGGAAAGCCTGATGCAGCAAAAAAGGGCGTGGTCAAGGCTGAAAAGAGCAAGAAAAAGAAGGAAGATGAGAAGGAGGATGAAGAGAATGAGGAAGAGGAGGAAGAGGAAGAAAAAGATGATGAATAAGTTGGTTCTAAGGCAGTTTTTTCTTGTCTATAAAGCATTTAACCCCCCTGTACACAACCCACTCCTTTTAAAGAAAAAAATGGAAATGTAAGGCTGTGTAAGATTTGTTTATAAACTGTACAGTGTCTTTTTTTTTTAACAGTTAACACACTACTGAATGTGTCTTTAGATAGCCCTGTCCTGGTGGTATTTTCAATAGCCACTAACCTTGCCTGGTACAGTCTGGGGGTTGTAAATTGGCATGGAAATTTAAAGCAAGTTCTTGTTGGTGCACAGCACAAGTTAGTTATATATGGAGACAGTAGTTTGATTCTTAGTTTTTTTCTTTTGGTTTTCTTTTTGGTTTTTTTTTTTTCCATCTTCAGTTATCTCTGATGCAACTTATATGAAGATAATTGTTGTTCTGTTAACTGAACACCACTCTGTAATTGGGAAAAACAATTGCGGCTATTTTGTTGATATTCTGAATGCTTCTAAGTAAAGACAATTTTTTAATTATAAATAAATAAATAAATAGTCCATACTGAAAGGAGGGTGAAACTGGGGTGAAAAACAGCTGCTTTGAGTAAAGAGTTCCAGAGAGTTCTTAAGAAATGGCCTTATGCCAGCACAGCAAGAGACGAGCTTGTCCTTAAATGCAAGGTGACCAGACAGACATGTCTAAGGAAGATAATGGTGCCCAAAAGGGTCTAGGGCAGTGGAAAGTTATAAGAACACTTGTCAGTAAAGAACAAAAGCAAAGCCAGTGTAATAGAAAAGCAGAGGTGTGGGGTGCAATCTATGTGCTATGGTGACCTGTCTCACACGCCTTGGCAGTTAAGGTCAGAGAAGAATGAAGGTATCCCAAATTGAATGGCTTAGAGTCTAGCGACAGGAGGCAGATTGGGTGTAAGCCATGTCAAGTCTTGGGGAGGAATCCCTTTTAGATTAAACTCAGATGGATTCCAATGAAACAAGAGAGTGACTTAGGATAAGGAGACAGAGAAGAATCTAGAAAATAGAGGGTCAGTGAAGGCTGCATTAATATGAATGAGAGGTCAGCATAGGTCAGAAAGACGTTTCCAGACTAAGGTCTTAGCAATGAAGAGTTCTGAGAGCTGAACAGGCTAGCAATCACCTGCGGCGCAGTTAGTTCCTACGCACTGGTATCTGGATGAGAGTGAGCGGTCTTTAGCTTGAGGCACGAGTACCTCTCAATTCTATTCTCCTCTTACAAAAAGTGAGAATAACCAGACTCGCAGAACTATTACCCCACGTTAAAAGCACAGCTGAATGGCAGAGAAGACAGCTCTATCTGTGCAGAGCTTGCCTTGCAAGCAGAAGGTCTTGGTTCGAGATGGACTTCAGATGACGCAGCTCCTCTCTGTGAGCTGTCCACCCTTCTTCCCCTCAGCCATGACGAACATTTTCCTTGGTAAGCTAGCCTTGGCCTCAGCAGAACTGTGACTGTCATTAGTGTGGCTTGGCTGTGCTTCTGCTAAGCTAAGCCTGAATCTGCTTGCCTTTCCGTAAGGCATGTCGGCTGGCACGATGCTTCACCACAGCACCGCGGCTTCGTGGGCCCTGTCAGCGTTTCTTCCTGTTGCCTCCATGATCTCCGTTATTGGAAGTTGGGAACAGAAGTCTGTGGTCGAGTCAACAGCAGCAGAGATGTGGGAAGTTGGAACAGTTCTGGGCTTCTGGGAACCCTCACTTCACCATTCAGAACTCCGGGGAGTCTTCAGGGAGAGGACTCACTCAGGAATAAATTGGTTTAGCAGAGCTGATAGGGTGCGATGAGACCTAATTACTCTCTCTCCGATCTTGCAGCCCGCTTGGCAGTGGAGAGAAAGTCAGTTTGCTGGGCCGTGTCGTCGGGACTTGCTTTGGCACCTACATACTGTCACAGACACTGGAACTGCAACGAGCGATTGATTGCATTAGCTCTCAGGAAAGTGTTTACTTGTGACTGGCCTACTTAGACAACTGGAACGGAAAAAGGAACATTTTGAGGTAAAAAGAAACACAAGATGTTAGAGGTTAAGCAGTAGTGGCCCACGCTCCAGTCCCGAGCGGATGGGCCAGCCCAAGCTCATTCTGGCTCTGCCCTGTGTTTCTCATTCTCAGTGACGTTTCTAAAAAGCATAAACCAAAGGGGCATCTGAGGAGGGCTTTGTGTATCTGAGGGAATATGAGGACTGGGAGCCCCTTTGGGTAAGGAAGGATTTGCAGGGGAGAAAGGTAGTGCGGGAGGGTGGGGTGGGAGGGTGGGGTGGGGGGTAAGGAGTGGGGGCCAGGGGTGGGGGTGGGGGTGGGGTACTTGGCCTGTAAGGCACAGCCAAATGAGTCACTGCTGAGCAGGCGTGGGAAACGGCTGTCGTTTGTACTCGAATAATTCTGAAAGTCTGTAGGTATGGAACCACACATCTTGTTTATTCCCCTTTAAGTTTGCTGTTAAGAACCTTCACAGTTAATGGACTCTCCCCAGTCCACTTCAAGAGGGTCAAATCCTTCCCTTTTATTGGACCCCATAATGCTACTGGCCACTGTCCAGGGGCCTTGTGGGTGAGGATGCTGTAGCCTGCCTATCTCCCAATTTAACTCCCACTCCTGATCAACTGTCTCATGTTTTTAGGTCAGTTTTGGGTTCTTCGGGGTGTGTGTGTGTGTGTGTGTGTGTGTGTGTGTGTGTGTCCTAACACTGTCCACAGACACTGAATTAAGGGCTGTTTTGGACTCTGGAGTCCTTTGAGGAACAGCCTTAATTGTTCAATGCTATAGCCAATGAGAAAATATTATGTTAACTTTTCCACATCCACAAGTTCCTGTAATGTTTATATCTCTGCGGAGTAGGAGTTACTATTATCATTTTATGGAGAAATAAGTTGATGCTTAGAAAGTAACCACTCTGTGTTTGGTAAGTAACTGAGAAAGGGTCCTGGCATCTGTCCTTGGGTAAAGCCCAATGATATTGTGAAAGAGAATCTCAGCCTGGGGTCCATGCCCTGGACATCCCTAGTCCACGTGAGCTCCTCTGTCTATATAAGGAGGAATTATGGCTCTATTAGTGTGTGAAAGTCCCATGGTACAATGAAGCTATGAGCTCCACTCTCAACTCTCAGAGCCGGTGGACTGCCAGCTGACTCTGGTATTAGACCAGTCAGGGTCCAGATGAACCAGGGGTCCTGCTCTGCATATCTGCCATTCTCTTAGCTTTACCTTCATCGAATACTGTAATTGTCCTCAGAGCAATATTCAGGTCCCTGAGGACTTGGCATTTCACACCTCTTCTGGCCCCAGGAGATGGAGAAGGGATGACTCAAACCTTCCATTCAAACACTCCAGCAAGCCAGGACTGCTGTGTAACATCAGTGTCCTCTTAGCATATGTCCAAAGAGAGCACATGCCTTTCTCCTCCAGCCAACGAAACTTGGGGGCTCAATTCTGACTGGACCGACTAAGGTCATGTGACCAGTGTGTCCAGTTACTGTGGCTGAGAGATACCATCCGGTGATTGGCTACAGCATACGTTCCTTACCCATTTCTGGCTTATTCAGAGTCTTAAAGTGGGTACAATTATGCTTAGTAACTTCGGCCATTCATAACTCACCGTGGAGGCCTTGAAGTAAGGGTCATTTTTACCAATATAACTATTTTTTAATACTGAGGGGAGAGCTGAGAAGAATGAACAATTCAGCCACTTAGTATCCCCTGGGAATCCCATAGGAAATCTTAGACTAAGCTATATCATGAAAATGAGACGAAGGTAAATTCAGCTTCAAGTAGGACGCTTTTGGCTTTGTTTTTCCCATCTGAGGAGTGTGGTATGCTCACCTTTACTGTACCCCTAGTCAGAATGTATCTGTGAGGCACGATGCCTGGACCAAGTAGAAGAGCTTTCCTATTGACATCATTGTAACTAAAATCCTTGCTTCTGAGTAGCCCTGCCATAGATACATTACACTGCCCCGACATACTTCCATTATTTTATTTACGAGTGAGGAGTCTCTGACTCCAGTTATGGGAGGGGTGGATGAAGGACATTTGAAAACGAGAGTGTGAAGGAAAACAGAAGTCTGTAATGAGAACTGCACAGAGCAATGGCTGCATGTGTCTGAAAATATAATTATCCCCCTTTTGTTTGCTTGATAGAGTTTTTGATAGATAGGATCTTGACAGCTCTGTTATGAAATGTTAAAATGTAATTTAGGTTAAAAAAACTTAATTATCTTAAATTATAGTCTGAAGACTAGCTCAGGGCTTTGATCCTTTCGTGTGTGGGACATAGCGGGGGCTCCAGGAGAGCCCCTCCAGAGGCTCTGCTTGCATGAAAAAATAAAATAAAATAAACCATAGTTCACTGGTGCCTTGTCCACAGCTGGGAGTGTGCAGATAGAGAGACACCAGCGGGATTTACCTCCTGCCCACTAAGAGCCAAGGGGCATTATGGGTATTTTTATTCATTAGGGAATAAAACTCAGGCTCATACATGCAGAGTTTGGGCTCTTGAAGACTTAGCAGCAACAACTTCCATCTCAGGCAGACGGTGACGCAGAGCAGATAGCTGCAGGGCTGGGTCGCAAACCCAAGCCTTCCCAGACATCTTGCTGAGGAACTAGACTTGCTATTGGAGGTCCCCAGGCCTTGTTCAGTTTATCACAAAAGTTGAGCGGACATAGGACTGTTTCAGTGTGTTCAAAACACACCATTACTTCTCAGTTCTCTCTGGTCTCCACCAACTCTGCCTTCTGCCCTCCCTTCATACCTGATTCTTTTCTATCCTGCAAGTCTTCTTCTTTCCCTCCCTCCTTCTCCCCCCTCTCTCTCCTCCCCCTCCCTCCCTCTTGATAGCAAATGTTCCTTAGACACAGGCTGCACGACTTACCCTCTCTTCTTCACACCCTAGCACCAGGAAGTGAGTGTAACTTGCCTGAGTGCTCAGTATACCTTCATGAGAGTTCACCAACGCCCACCATCCATTTGGCTTTAGCAGCTATCAATAAAGCAACCAGAATATCAATAATGAACCAGAAAGAGAGGAGTTTGGGGAGATGAGTCAGGGTTTTCGGGTTTGCCCTGGAGTCAAAGGCTCTGGGTTTGAAGTCTGGTTGAATGACCACTCTATCTCTGTTTCCTCATTAAAATGTGAGTGGCAGTAGGACTTTCTTCAAAGGCTTATTGTGAGGAACAGAGTACAATCGTATATATAAAATTACTTAAGAGAGAACATAGAGCCCTAATTAATTCTTATAATGACCCCCGACGGAGTTTCTATCATTTATTTTCTCAGCTATAGAGAGGAGGAAACCGAAGTCTGAGCGGGAAGAGAGCTGTCCCAACAATGGCTAGAAAGTGACTAAGTCAGATTCGCAGCACACTGGTCTCATCCAGAACCAGGCTTCACCACTGGCCCAGCTGCCTGCTCTTCTCCTGTGCTTGGACCCAGGACTGAGTGGGAACTGCAGTCCATGACACCCACAAGGCTGACTGCTCTGTGTGGATGCTCTTCTCTTCTGACCTCTTACTGAATGAGGATCAAATTTAATGCAGTTTTGGATGTAAATGCTTGCAGCAATCATTTCAAAGGGATACTCCTGATTTAAAAATAAAATAAAATATAAAATAAAATAAAATAAAATAAAATAAAAGGCTTAGTGAAGGTCCAAGAGTACAGGAAGATGACTCTCCTAAGGCTTGGGGGAGTTGAAAGAGAATTTCACACTAGCTAATCAGCCTGATGTGCAATCCTTCCTTAGGGCCTGTGAGGGTCCAGTGTGGAGGCCCAGATACGAAAATGGGTGGGCACACTTCCCTCTCTTTCACCCATGGGTGTGTTTATGCTCAGTCTTTTGAGAGGAGCTTCCTGCTCTTCCGCTGTGCCTGGCTCAGGCTCCCAGCACACCTGCAGGGGAGCAGGAGGCATTACTTCCCCCCACCCCCACAGGATTCCTATGAACCCCAGGAAGCAAGGTCCTGCGGGGGGCGGGGGGGAGGAGCAAACAGTAAATTATATTTTTTCTTCACGGTACCTTGCACTTTCACCTGGTTGTTTCAGAAGAAACACAAGCAGATCTCTCTGGGATAGCTCTCCTGCCAGAAAGCTCTCAGGAGCATCCAGCCCTCGGTCAGAGGCATCTCAGGAGAGTATACTTCTATTTTATTTAAACACTTCCTGAGGTAGAGTCTGATTATGTATAGATGATCATTTGTACAAGATCCTGTCACTTTTGGAACCTGGCTGTTTTATATTTTCTTTGAGGAAAATGTATTTTAAACACCCCCCCCCCCAACTTGGTTAATAGTTGCTCTCCATACAAAGTTTGTGTGTGTGAGCAAGATGGGCGTGCAAACGGCTGCAGAAATGAGTGTGGGAAACCATTTGGCCTCGGGTCTCAGTATAAGACATGCTAAGACACACAGACACTTAACCTGCTTGTCAGAGAGATGCCTCGCTGGCCTCAGCCCTGCCTGTTCCCTTCCTTATCCACACGTGGCACAGCAAATGGGAGGGGCTTGCTCAGCCCGGGAGAAGCCAGAATCCCCGTAGCGCTTGCAGCCCCCGAAGCCTTTAGAAGAATCAGACATTTGAGGACTTGAAAAACCGAACAAGGAAAGCTGAGCTAAAGAAAGGCTGGAACAAGACGTAACAAGCCTCCTACAAATTATTCATAATTCCATTCTGATTCATAGCAGGAGTCAAAATAGCCTGCAAGCCCAAGGCTGCAGCTGGTGGGGAGAAGCTTGGCGGTGTTTGTTCAGTTCCTCCAATGAGGGCAGGCCAAGTGGAGGCCTGGGGAAGGGAGATCCCTGAAGATAAAAAAACGAGTCTTCAAGGCCAAATGGTCTTTTGGCTGAAGGTTCCAGATATTTGGTAACCAGATTTGGACTCTAACCAGGGAAGAGGTGGAGGAGAATCTCAGCCACCGTGGCTAGATAGACCTCCCTGGGGTGCCCAGAGAAGGGGAGTACCCCTTCTCTGCCTTCATCCTACCCTTTGCAGATTATATCTGGGAAATGAGGTCCCTGTGGCCCCGCATTTTCGTCAGGTTTCACCCCAAACCCGTGAATCAGCCAGCCAATTAACTATTCAAGAAAAGATCCCCGATTCTCTGTATCAAATGTTTAACTCCCCTGCTGAAGGAAGTCTCACAGAAAAAAGGATTTGGGGGTACTAGCAGGACCTTGAGTTTTTCTACCAAGAGAAGAGCCTGCAATGGTTCTGATAGGTAAGCAAACTTTGGGCACATGCGGAGGTGCAATGGTTTGAAACATGGATGAGTAAGGGCTTGCTGGGCACCTTTGCCATGGAAGAGGAGCTCAGCCCTGTTGGCTGTGCCTGCAGGCCTGTGACATCACGCGTGAGAAGCACACAGGGCATATGGCATGTGTTTAGCCTCAGAGGACTTTCACCCTGAAGCTCAGCATCTCCTGTGAAGTGGCATGTGGCTTGGGGGCTAAGTTGCTGGATGTGAAAGCTAAATGGTAGTTAAAATACAACCTGAAGTGCCCATGGGGGAGATGGGTCATAAGACGGATAGTGAAGAACAGGTGGACAGGGTTCAGGTCTTCGTAAAAGAAAGGTGTTCCCAGCAAGGGGCTGTGCTCTCAAGAACCAGAGGTACTGATTTTCTGCAGAGAAGGGATGTGCTGGAAGGTATGAAATGGGCTGAACCATGAAGGGCCCCAGAAATCTATGAAGAACAATTTAGAAAACAAGGGAGAGATGTCTGCTTTGTTTAGTATCTGGGACTGTGTTCTTCCATGGCTTCTCAGGAGGAGATAAGATATTGTTTCATAGGAACCCAAAGCTGAGTACCATTCACATCCTAGAAACAGCTGGAGATACACAGCTAAGAGTTTGCATTTGAGGTGGATGGCTGGGGGCTGATGGGAAGTAGAGGGGAGGTGGTGCTTTGGCTGAGAGGGCCTGGGAAGCGGAAAGGGGCACTGAGTCAGTCCCAATATGACTGGAGCCAGATAGAAGTTAAGTCAAGGTCGTGGGGATCTCACCTAGAGGGCTGGGATTCACAAACTGGGCAGGAGGCTGAAGCAGTCATAGAAGCTAGCAAGTAGGGAAAGATTTGATGCTGTGGAGTTAGTCAGTTATGTATAGTAAAAATGAGACTCATAAGATATGCTCTGGAAAAATTGCAACATGTCATTGATGGGCCCCAGAGCCTTAAAGGCTGGCACTAAAACTTCATTCAGTTGTGGGATAGGGTCAAGACCAACTGTGATATGCTGGCAGGGTCATTCCACGGTTTGCATAGAGATGTCATAAGGCTGTAGCTGTGCACTGTTGACATCTAGGAAGCCATGGTGCTCATTTCTGGTGATGTTCGTCAGTCAGAAACAACTGAGACAAATCCATGCCATAAAATAAGAATCTTCACATGACACGGGGAGATACTACAATCATATCTCTGAGATAACATAAGCAACTGTTTGCCAGGCTGGTTCAGATTGTGCGATGTTGTTTATCCACAGTGCTAACTCTAACTTGGGCTCTACAAGAAAGGATGGGCTGATGAATTAGTGAGGCGCAATATGGATTTGGGAAGGCCAAGTGAACAGTGGCCTCAGTCTCCTGACCTCATAGATAGAAAGTATGCTCTGTGTGGCCACAGAACTCAGGGAGTGCTCTAAGGCTGGAGCTGAGCACGCTTGATGCCCAGGCCATCAGTCTTCCTCTGGATCATAGCTTCCCCCCATGTCCCCCACACCACAGAGCCGGCACACTGGCCTCACTTTCCAAGTCCCGCCCTTGGCCTCTGTTAGGTTTTGCGTTAGGAATTTGGCCACAGAACTCATTTGCACAATGACTAAATTTGTTTCACATGTGGGATATGATTCACTTGGGGATTGATTCTAGGAAGAGGAATGGCAAATCAGTTCAGAATCCCCAAGTGCTGGAAAATGTAATTAACTAGGCCGATGGTGAGAGCTAGTTGGGAGAAGATGAGGAGAACGAGAAGGAGAAGGAGGATGAAGGGGGCGGGATTTGGGGGGGGGCACGGTATCAAGAAGCAGCAATACATTGTCTCATCTCTTACCAGAGTAAAGATGCAGAACTAAGGTCGAGGGTCATAATCTGCTCAGTGGAGGGAGGGTGGGCCACGGGGATGGGATGGAGGGAGGGACCTGCTCTTCTTCAAGCAATGCTTTGGAACAGTCACGTGGGTCACGAGAAGCAAATGGTCAATGAAGATGCTCTAAGCCTGGCTCTTCGGGCACAAAGTAGGTACACAATCCATGTCAACCAAAATGGCTGTGTGTCCATGTGTCATCCTTACAGATGCCCTGGAACAATGACCGGTGGCCCTCTTCATAGAAGCAGGAAGTAACTTGGGTCTCTGAATGGTTAACTAACTCCCCTAGTTTGCAAAGTGACTGATTGCATACAGGATTCAAATCCCACTCTCTTTTCCCTGCTGATGTTTTAGGGACATCAACACTTAAGAAGCAGAACAAGGATGGGGCAGGGGGGGCGGGGGGTTATAGTGCCTTAGTAGAGACCTGGCGTTGCTAAGGTCCTGAGTTTAACTGCTAGTACCAGAAAACAGCAACAACAATGACAAAAAGAAACCAAGTCCAAGTGAGGACAAGCTTTTGATGATGAATTCTGAAGGGTCACTTTTGGAATCTGAAGGTGTGGATAGAGCACTTGCCACCTTCCTAAAGCTGGGACCACTTAACACAGTTCCTCATGTTGTGGTGACCCCCCCAACCCTAAAATTATTTTTGTTGCTATTTCATTATTATAATTTTGCTACTTGGATGAATCATAATATAAACATCTGTGTTTTCTGATGGTCTTAGGTGGCCCCTGTGAAAGGACCATTTGGACCCCAAAGGGGTCATGACCCACAGGCTGAGAACCGATGCACAGAGCAATGGATCCCATACTGAGTACCTCATAAACTAGAGGAGGAGGCACATGCCCATAACCACAGCCCTCGGGAGGTGGAGGCAGGAGGATTGTCCTCAAATGCAGAGTGAGTTTCAGTCAACTTGAGATACACATTAGACACTGCCTCAATATAATGAGGAAGAACAGGGTTTTCTCCCTGTGTTTGTTACCGTGCATCCTGATAGAGACCATCAGTGCCTGGTGCATGAGTCCTGGTGCATAACTGCCTTTCTCTCTAATTCCTTACACCCAGACCAGCAGTGCATACTGCTGTGAACTGCTGTGAACTTGAGAGTAAGTGAGACAGAGGGACAGAGATAGGAAGATGGAGGAAGAGGAGGTGGAAGATGGAGCAGAACCACATGGCCTGGAGGAGCTGCAAATAGCAAGGGATATCATAGCTGGGAAATAGAGTAGTATAGTAGTATATCTGCCCAATCTAGATGTGCAGCTTATAAATATTTTAACCGAGGTGTGTGTTCTTGAGGTATGTGCATGTCTTATTGAGGTTCCTAACAAAAGAGTTCAACTTTGCTGCTTCTGTTCTCCAACTTCTCCCCTGTCTGACCCATATATATATATATATATATATATATATATATATATATATATATATATATATATATATATGATCAGAGATGAACCATTGAACCATTTGTTTGGAAAAATATGCAGCCTGCTGAGTCCACATCACCTTCAAGTGCTTTTGGTATTCAGAGACATAAAATCTTATTATTCGAGTTTGTTCAAAGAGGCATCCAGAACATGTCCAGGCAGGGCCTGGGGTGAGCTGATCTCAGTGTGGCTGCTGGCTCCATGGAGAGGATCACAGGACACCATGGCTGCATCTCACCGCCAGCTTTCAGAAACTAAGTCTGTACTTCTGGGGTCTGGCTGGCATCCTCCCGCCATCACTGCCAAGCAGGAGCTGTGCCCTCACAGACCGTCTGCAGAGGTGGTACAGCCATTTGCAGGCATTGAGAGCAAGCCAGTGGTTTAAGCCAGCTTTTGCTGCTAGCATGGGCTGCTGGCAATAAAGCCCGAGTCCAGAGGACACTGGCGAAGTCACCCCACAGCCTTCTTCAGCCACACAGCTGCACTAGATCTAATTAAATTTAGTCTGATCATCTTCCAAGCACAGCATGAACTGGGCCATCAATCCCAGTCAACACAGGAGAAAACCCGGACAGGAGTGGGCCCACCCAAGGTTACACTGGATCACTAGCATTTAAAACTAAAAACACAGCTTCCATATTGTTATAGAAACGCATTTAAATGAATAAAAGCAATCGGGCACTGTTTTAATTACACCGCTCCTTTCTGGGGCTAGATCATTATAATGCAAGTGCAAAGAAACTAATACTTTCCTGCTTTTCTTTTTGGAGAGGAAGAAAGCAACACGGTGCCAACGCTAACCACTTGACCGCGTGGCATTTCAACAGTTCCTACTGTCTTAAAGAATCTGAGGGTGTTACATGTTGGCACTTTTAAAACACTAACCTCCTGAATCCTTGCTATTGTAATTTGTAAAAATTTTTACAAATACATTTATGGCAAAAATATGCCTGTGATTCAAAACTTAGAAATTCATTTAAAGGGCTGGGGTGATGACTCGGTGGCTGCGGTGCTTGCCACATAAGCACGGGGATCTGAGTTCACAGCCCCAAGTACCCACAAAAAGGCCAGGCCAGGCCTGTAACCTCAGTACCTGTAACCTCAGAGCTGGCTGGGCAGAAATGAGCAGACCTCTGTGGCTAGCTGTCCATCTGGGCTAGCTGAAACAGACCATCTCAAAAGACTAGGAGAAAAGCAGTAAGGAAAATGCTCAACTTCACCCTCTGTTTTCTATGTATACCTTAAATGAGTGTCCCTGTACATATGCACACGCACATGCACACACACATGCACACACACACAAATTCATCTCTAAAAATATAGAAAACAAATGTCATTTTGAGTGACAATTGAATAACTTTTAATATTTCCATACTTCTTCAGTCTCTTTTCTATGAATATATATTAATATATATGTATATTTATATGTATATATATGTATATATATATACGTATATGTGTGTGTATATATATATTTCCTTAAACAAAAATAAGATTTATTTATTGTACAGTTTGGAGAGCTAAGGTTTTTTGTTTGTTTGATTGTTTGTTTTGTTTTTGTTTTGTTTTTTTCGAGACAGGGTTTCTCTGTATAGCCCTGGCTGTCCTGGAACTCACTCTGTAGACCAGGCTGGCCTCAAACTCAGAAATCCGCCTGCCTCTGCCTCCTGAGTGCTGGGATTAAAGGCATGTGCCACGACGCCCAGCGAGAGCTAAGGTTTTTGATCGCACATTCCATTTCTAGAACATTAAGACCCCCAAACACATTCTTCTGAAATGCAATGAAGAAATGAAGATGCCATTCACCATTCGTTTATGGCACCATGATGTTTGAGTGACGCACAGGATGGACTACAACTAATTAGCATTCCTGTCACCTCACACTCAGAGAGGAAGACGGGCTAGACACTCCCCTAACTTCCGGAGAGCTAGCCCTCGTCCCCATCCTCATGGGTTTCTGTTCTTAGTAGCCGTAGGCGTTTCTCCCCTTGGCTCTTTCCATCTGCAGCCAGGTCACCAGCTTCCTTCTTTTAAAAAACTCATCGCTCCAATCATGTCTTCTTTTTTGGACATCCATATCTATTGAAATATCACATTTTCCTCAGAAGCATCTAAATATAATCAAATGTCTCCCACGATGCATTTTCTCTTGATCTCTGGTCACCGTCCACAGGCCACCTTCTTGTTTGAAAATATTCTTGTTTGACAGGGGCAGCATACTTATGGGTGGAAATGTAGGATTTTGATATCTGTATGTGATGTGTCATGGTCAGACTGGGGTAAGCAACGTATGCCATGGAAGATATTGTCTTAGCTAGGGTTCCCATTTGCTGTGAATAGACACCATGACCAAGGCTTCACTTATAAAGACAACTTGTAATTGGGACTGGCTTAAAGGTTCAGAAGTAAAGCCCACCATCATCTGTTATCAATCAAGGCGGAAGCATGGCAGCATCTAGGCAGGCATAGTACAGGAGGAGCTGAGAGTTCTATATCTTCATCTGAAGGTCACTTGGAGAAGATTGGCTTCCAGGTAGGTAGGACAAGGGTCCTACCCACCCCTTAGTGGCACACCCTTAGTGACACACCTATTCCAACAAGGTCACACCTCTACATAGTGCCACTCCTTGGGGCAAACGTATTCAAAACACCACAGATATTAAATCATTTCTTTGAGTTGGGAGCATTCCCAGTCTCTATATCTGTGTTGAAATGTATCATTGTTTTCAAGCATACTTACCCTCATGCATTTTAGAAAGTTTGAAGCTAACCCCTACCCAAGGCTCCTCTGTATTTGCTCATTAGCCTCCCTCCACTGCCTCCCCAAGCCCTTCAGGTAAACACTACGCACTTCTCTTCATCTTCAAGGTCCACTATTTGGCATCCTCGTGCAAGTGAGAACATATGGTCCTGTCTTTCCATGCTGACATTTCCATTTAGTAAAATATCCTCTGGTCAACCCATCTTGGGGCAAATCATTATTGTATTCTTTTAGTAGCTGAGTAATATTTCACTGAATATTTCTATCATATATTTTATGTATTCGCCTATTTGATTGTACAGCATGGCCCGTGATAGGCGATTAAACGAACATGAATGCACATGTCTACTTGACAGACTGATATTTTTCTTTTAAATATACCGACTACTGCAGCGGTTCTCAACCTTCCTACTGCCATGACCTTTAACACAGTTCATGTTGTGGCCTGTTGACCATAAATTTATTTTGTTGCTATTTTATAACTGTAATTTTCCTACTGTTATAAATTGTAATGTAAATATCTGATATGCAGGACATCTGGTATGTGACCCCTGTGAAGGGGTCTTTAGCCCCTAAAAGGGTCCTGACCCACAGGTTGGGAACCACTGTATTAGAGAGGTTGATGGATAATATGGGAGTCCTGAATCTTTTTTTTTTCTGAGAAAATGACAATTTACTTTTGTCAACAGTGTATGAGAGTCCTCATTTGCCAGAATATTATTCATTTTGCTAAAAAGTCTTTCTACCATCACCATGTTGCTAATCCCTACCTAACTACATTCTAGATTGTATCCTTGTCTCCAGAGATCAGTCTATCTTACCATCCCTCAACTTGGGTGGAAATTGAGAAAAACTGGAAGGAAGGAAGGAAGGAAGGAAGGAAGGAAGGAAGGAAGGAAGGAAGGAAGGAAGGAAAGAGGGAGGGAGGGAGGGAGGGAGGGAGGGAGGGAGGGAGGAAAGGTGGGTGGGAGGGGGGAAGCAATGGAGTTTGATTTCAACCAAAAACTTATTTAGAAAGTCTTTCTACCTAGAACTAGAGGCCCTGACTCCGTGATTCTGATTCCCTGATGATTGTGGATGCTGAGATGTGTTGCTTTGCCGTTTTTGAATCATTTGTTTTCCCATATAGTGTTGGGCACTCAGCTCTCTGTTCACTCCAGACATTTGCCTACTTGTTCTTTGCTCTATGCGAGCAGCCCTGCACTGAGCCCTTCCCTTTGCAGGCAGCTCGCTTGAGAGTGTTGTTTATCCCAACTCCAGCTCTGTCAGGTACAAGGTGGATGGCAACTTTTAACTTGGCCAAGGTTAAAAAAACAACAACAAACAGAACAATTCTCTCTTGCTGTGATACCTGGGGAGATTCTTAAACTGTTTTGGTTTAGTCACCCTGTAAAATGAGTAGATCATGCAAACGAATGTTCCTCTTATCTCACAAACTCATATTTGATGGGGATATATCATATCTACCCTCTGATCGCGTTTCCAGTATATGGGAGAACTTATGCATCCCACCTAACTAGAACTTGCATCTTGGACCAGCATGCTTCTCTCCCCATCCACCCTCAGCCTGGGAACTGTCCTGTTCACTGCCACCATGAGTGTTGCTTGCTCCTGTCTTTTAAAATCCTTTCTGTCCACCTTCGCTTACTCCTCTGCTCTCCCTCTAGTGGTTAACCCTTCTCACATCCCTGGGGCTGCCACCATTCGCTTTCTCTTCCCCAGATCTCATTTGTAGTCACTAGTTCCTGTTTCCATTTTAGGTCTTAGTACTCCCCTCTCTTTCGATGAAGAATACTCCCTTTTCAAACTGTGTTCTTTAACCCAGGCTGCCAGAACAAGATCACAAGGAACGGATGGATGGCTTTGTCAGCTACGTCCCCACAGGTTCAGGGAGTGGACATTCAGAGTCAAGGAGTCAGACCGGATGTTCAGTTTCTGGTGCAGGAGCTCTCTGGGGCTTGCAGCTAGTCAGTCAGCTTCTTGACAAGTACTCACATGGTAGAGAGGGAGGGAGGGAGGGATTAAGGGAGGGAGGGATGGAGGGGGAGAGGGAAGGGAAGGGAGGGAAGGAGAGAGAGGGATGATTGAGTGGATGGGGGTACATGCGTGGAGGTCTAAGGACAGCTTCTGGGTGTTGGTCTTCTCTTTTCCACCTGCATCTGGAGATTCTCTTGTCCCTACCTCCCTAAGGGAGATCTCCAGAGAGGCATTCAGGGTTATAAACACTTGTGTCTTGCTTTTACCTGGGCTCCAGAGATCCGAACTCAGCTTCTCAGGCTTGGACAGCAAGCATCTTTACCCACTGTGCCATCTCCCCAGCCTGAGACATCTATCTGTAAAGGCCCTTACTTACACATCATCTTTTAACTGAACATCCCTTGTGGTTTCCGCCATTGTACCACCACCACTAAATAGCTGTGCTGAGGTGCTTGGGAGCAGCGGAGGCGCCTGTTAACTCACTGTGACCTGAAGGACCAGGCTCAGAAGCTGACACCCACACCGTGTGGGCTGTGAGGAAACCAACCATCTCCGGAGGTTGGGAGCCATTGTGTTCCACGCTGTGAACTGACCCAGCCAGAGCCTCTGATGAAAGAGAACAAACATATAACAGAAAAGGACCACAGAGAAGGTCAGAGGTCAACCACGCCATGGATCGCTGTGGCTTTGACTGAAGCAGTTGTAAGCGAGCAACATTGGATGCTTCCGAGCCTGGATACATTGAATACTTGTGTTAAGGCCAGATCTTACCTCCGACTGCTGAACCATCCCATACTCCTTTGTAACGAAGGCTTACAGGCTGCTGATAATTTGTATATGTTTCTTTTTGTAACCCCAAAGGACTTGCTTAGCACAACCAGTCTAATTCTACATTGAGAAGAGCTGCACTTTGGTGAGTCCATCCGTGGTTGCGTCTCTGAGCAGTTGGAAGATTATAAATATCCGTTCTGTGGGTTGTCCCAGCAGTCTTTATAGAGGGGCTCGTTTCTGCCTAGTACTACTATAAAATCATCCTCTGTTAGTGTGGCTACTCGTTGGAATAACCAAACTCTCAAATGGTCTTTACTTATTTTCAAATAACTTCACTAATACATAAACTGGCCCCAGGAAAATTGATCTTTAGAGTCAAGTGCTCAGCTAAATTCTTCATTTACTGGGAATTCATTTAACATTGACCTCAAATTACTCAACAGTGAAATCACAGATTTTCGGTAAACATGAAAACCTCGGGTTTATGGGTCCATATTGGCTAGTTAATTCAGTGGAGAGGCGCACAAGTTAACTTCAGCTTGATGCTTTGATGCTCCTGTGAGGCAGATGATAGTCATCAACTAAAGAAAGAAAACAGAAACAGGACATTAGTACACATAGAGGCACCGTTAAAAGACGAACCCTAGTGAGTCACTGTTGTATAAATTCCTTCCTTCTGAGAGTTTACAGAACCCTGAGCTGCTTTTAGCAAACTGAATACGGGCAGACAATGGGCTACCTACCCCGATTGAATTGTTAGACTCCCTTGTAGCTAGCTGAAAAGAAGGGTCTCTTTCTGGTTTTGAAGCTGTAGGTACCACATGACTGAGGACTGTGGGGGTCTGACAGAGTCTGAATAGCCCTCAGCTAAGACCAGGGGATCAGATCAATAGCCAGGGCCTCAGTCCAAATGCACAGGCTGTACTCCAGAAACAGCCTAGCTGGGCCCATGCCTGGTCTGCTCCTTATATAACCCTGAGCAGTCACTAGTGACTCTAGACAACGAAAGCTATGGAATGATGGATGTATTCATTTGAAGCCACTAACCTGGTGGCTAATTTGTTACACAGTGACAGAAATTTAACTCCCTATCAGAGTATAATGTGTAAAATGGCAGGTTCACACCTCACCCATTTGACCATGACAAATTGTTTAACATTTCTGGGCCTTTTAACTGTAACAGAGGAATGAAAAAATGGTGTGTGTGTGTGTATATATGTATATATTTCAGCATCAGGAGGATCAGAAAATCCAGTCTAACTTAGAAGGAAGTTATGCCGTTAGGCAACATGTTTGTCTCATCATTGTAAACATTTTAATTGTTACTTTTCTCTATGTACTCCATGTTCTGAAGACTTCTGGCTCGCACATTAATTGGATTTTTTTTTCAAGTGGAATTCATTCTCTTGTTCATTCCTAGTTCATCAGCTGCATCAAGTTTCTGATCAGTTTGAAATGGTCTTTAAAAAAATAGTTATAATTAATGTGTTTGGGTTTAAAGCAAAGCTGGTTTTGGTGTTAGAGTTAATGAAATTTCCATTAGCTTATTTAAAAAAATGTTAGCCATGGGTTGCTGAGCCAGATTTAGAATCACAAAGTTAGTTTAATGGGGAGCGATAGACACAGGATAGAGCGACTTGGCAGAGGCGTCTTGGCTGCCTCTGTTTATCATTGAGTCCTCGGGTGTTGCTGGGAGGTTAGAAAGGCTGGAAAGAAAACTGCAAGTGCCTGCGGCGTGAGATGAGCCAGGAGAGGGAATCAAGGCCCTGGGCTTGTTGTGAACGGGATTGGCAAGCTGGACATGAACTTGAGGATCCTTGGGGTTTTAGGAACTGCAATGCCCGCATGACAGTTATGAGAAAGAATTCAAACACAAATGAAAACAGAGACCACTTCTGAATGGGGGAGTTTCCCAAATGACCTTGTCTATAATTTGCTTTGTGTAAAGAGCCAATGCCTGCCGTCTGCGTGCTCTGCCTATCACTAGGGCCATGTTTCTCTCGGAACACTGCCGAAGGAACTAACATTCCGCTGAGTTATTTACATCAAGGTGTACTTAGTTTCCAGATGAATGCTTTTCAAGTTGGCTACAGACTTGATAGGGAATTATGTGCACTTTAGAGACAGGTCTTCTGGGCTGGAGCGATGGCTCAGAGGTTAAGAGCACTGACTGTTCTTCTGAAGGTCGTAAGTTCAAATCCCAGCAACCACATGGTGGCTTACAACCATTTGTACACCTACAGTGTACTCATATACATAGATATGTCTTCTATGTAAATCCAGACAAATTCCTTAGGACCAAAGATAAGGTGTAAGCAGTTGTCCCATCAGGTCTAAAAAGCACATTGATTTTTTTTTTCTTTTTTTAATTCAGCAAATGAAAATGCAGTTTAAGAAGCCCATCTGAGAAGTCCAAGTAGATAAGGTTTCCCATTTATACTCTGTAAAGTAGAAGACAACACATGTAACAAATACTCATGTAATAGACTCACATTCGTGGGGCAGACACATGATAGATGTGAAATCCACAGTATAAACACAAAACATGCAGCAGAGGCCCAGTGAGTTTTGTTCAAGTTAATCTGTGACTCACACTCCCTAAAACATCTTCTAACCCCTTCGAGTTCCAGTCAGTCCAATTCTAAATACCTTAGTATTCCTGGAGCATGCTCTACGAATAGCTGGCCCTTGAAATTTTCTCTAAGATGTTAATTGTTACAGGGAGTAAATATGAGGTACTTCAGTGTCAAAGGGTGCGAGATGCACACTGCCATTAAAATAACCCACCTGTCAGAACCAGTGCCTGCTAATTATCTAAGGAACATTGAGAGCTGTGACTGGTGACCGAAGTCTTTCCCTTGGGAGCCTGGCTTGTCATTTTCATGTAGTGTCAGAGAGCCAGCTTCAGCTGTCCTATCACTGTCCTGCCACCGGATGTTCACACAGGCAGACCCTGTTGGGCAGGGGAAAGGACCAGCTTCCCGTAAAGCCTGTGGGTAGCCTGAGTGGAAGCCCCACCTCCCTCGCGGCTGCACCTAGCATCCTTGGACTTGACATAATGATTTGGCACATTGGCCTCTCTGCATTCCTGCTGCTGGGCCTCAGAGCAACTCCTTATCAGTATGCATTGCTCTGTTTATTCTGCACAGAATGGAAAGGAATATATTTCAGCCTCTCAAGGATGTACGGCCAGGTATTTGCCGAGCGCTTACTCTGAAGATGAGAGACGCTTTCATCTTCATAGGGAAGCTCTGATCTGGACTGTGAGAAGGCCAGACCACACAGTTCTACATGAACTCATCTTAGGGCTTAACTGACCATGGCTCCAGCACCAAAAACATTCATTGCTTACAAGGAGTGCCAAAGGCTATACCCTCAAATGGGTTGCTATTTTACATTCTGAATCAAACCATGCCTTCCCTCCCACAGAGTGGCTTTTACTCTGTAAAAGAAATTGACTATCTTAGTAACTCCCAGATAAGCCTGTATCAGCAAACAAAAAGAGTATACCACCACAGAAAGAGTATAGGCCTGTCTCAAGTAAACAAACAAGCAAACTCAAAAACTAAACTCAGAGAGCTGGAGAGATGGGTCAGTGGCAAAGACGACTTGTTGTGCAATCATGAGAACAGGAGTTCATATCCCAGTCCCCACATAAGAAGCCAACAGTACCACAAACTCCTATTACTTCTGCTCCAAGGAATCCGATGCCCTCTTCTGGTCTTGGTGAAAACCCTCATATGCACATGTGCATTATCACACAAGCACACACACAAATAATATTATAAATAATCCATGGGAGTTTGTTCTCTCCTTCCACCACGGGGACATTGATTGTGTTTTCCATTGAACCCTAGGCTAAAAAAGAGAACCCATCAGGGATTGAATTGAAAGTGTATATATATATATATATATATATATATATATATATATATATATATACATATACATTTATGTATATACACACACACATATATATACATATGTATATATGCATATATGTATATGTATATATATATGCATATATACATATATGTACATAATAGCTATATTACAAAAATCAGCCTATGTGCTCATCTACACATGACAAAATGTGGTATGTATTTATGCAATGACGAGTTCCTCTGCCATAAGAAAGAGTGAAATCATGTTGTTGGCAGGTAAGTGAATGGAACTGGAGATGATCATGTTCAGTGAAAGAAGCCATACTCAGAAAGGCAAATACTGTGTGTTTTCTCTCACATGCATGAAAGCAGAGGGGAGACCATTTGCAAAGAGGAAAAGACCAGTAGGAGGAAAAGAAGCACAGGAGAGTAATATAGGGAAATATGACCAAAGTGTGGTAAACACAAATATAACATTTCACAATTGAACTCACTGTTTTATAATTATATAATAATTAGTATACACGATCAACTATGAAGGAGGTCTAGAGAGATGGCAGTGGGCAAAGGTGCCTGCCACCAAATCCGATGACTTCAGTTCAAGCCCTGATGGGTTCTCTTTTCAGCGTAGGACTCAGTAGAAAGCATGATCAAAGTCCCCACGGTGGAAGGAGAACAAACCCCTGTGGGATGTCCCCTGAGTTTCACATTTTCAACCTCTACCCTCCCCACAACACAAAATAAATAAATAAAATGTAGAAGATGAAGAAAATCAGAAACAACATATTTGAGTGTTGATATCCCACCTGAGTACTAGATTATGGGCTTAAGATAGAAGCAAATTTTGGGGATAACCTTATTCTATTACACCCCTAGTTTATGCAAATTTAGTGGACTTGGATCACACTTCCTCTGAACCCTAAGCTAAAAAGAAAACTCATCAACTCTAGCCAGAAGTCACCCTCATAAATTAAATATTACAAGTTAGGTGACCCCAGGTGTTGATGATATTGATGATAATAATTATTGTAATTATTAGGTACTTGTTTACAGACTACTTATTAATGTTGCAGGCACTAAGCCCTATAAAGCTCATACCGACCTTGACTGAGACAATGCTATGCCTATCCCTGTTTTATAGATGAGGAAACTCATAACTATTGGCAATATAAATAGCAAATAACCCCATAGGTTGCCCAGATTTAACAGTTGCAAGGCATTTTGTGCTCTTCTGCTGGACTTGGAAATTTCCAGAGGGCATCTTTAATCTACACACATACAGAGCATTGAGATCCCCTAGGGCAGTGGCTCTCAACCTTCCTAATGCTGCAACCCTTTAAGACAGTTCTTCATGTTGTAGTGATCTCCCAGTGGTAAAGTAATATTGTTGCTATCTCATAACTGTAATGTTGCTACTGTTATGAATTAAAATGTAAATATCAGATATGCAGAATACCTAATATGTGACCCCTGTGGGGGTGGGGACCCACAGGTTATGAACCATTACTTAAACCCTCTTTCCAGCACATTGTCCTCTAGAGCAGAGCGCATGGCTCTTCCCACTGGACAGCAGGGCTATTCACTCTTGATCTTTTTCTGGTTTATTCTGTTTTCTGAGGTTCCTGTAGCACCTGTTTTAGTGTCTCATTTGCCATAACCCCCTTTTTCCTCGCCCTCCAGCCCGTGGTTCATTTTGCTGGGGCGCTGTGCTTCATCCTTAGTCCCAGCAACTGCCCTGGTGGACTTGATCAGCTTGGGCAACAGCACTAGCCCAGAAATGGGCCTCACCTTCTGAGCTTCCTCTCATTTTAAACGGTCTTGAGAGTGAAGGCCTTCCGTACCAAGGGCTTCTCCGGCCGCACAAGGAGGTACCCCCACTCGTCTCCCTGCTCCGGCCGCACAAGGAGGTACCCCACTCGTCTCCCTGCTCTGGCCGCACAAGGAGGTGCCCCCACTCGTCTCCCTGCATCTATGCATGAGATTGCTTTGATTTGCTTTAGCTGTCTTGTTTATTCGAGGATGCTCATTTTGCTCAAGCATAGCTTTTGCTCAAGTGTCACCTCAGTGAATATATTCACTGTAGAGTTGCAGGTTCTCACTGGTTCTGTTTTTTTGGTTTTTTTTTCCTTGCTGTTGTCTTCTGTTTTGTTTTCCTCTTCTGTGAAGGGACAGTTTTCTCTAGCTACAAACACTGACGAGATTTTCCTGAAGCTCCAGGAGCCCTTTCTCTGGAGCATTCCTTTAATTGCTCCTACAGCACAATCCCTTCCTTTAGGTCCTGACATTCCTGACATAATTGGAGCCCTTGACAATCCCAAGGCAACTTTAGACTCTCCCCCCACCCCAACCCCCAAAGGATGGTAGTCACAGCACAGTTTGTTGATTACTATTAGACCTGTGAGGACTGAGTTCTGCTGACTGTGGGTAGATGAGGCCTCCAGCCGGGAGACAGGGGTGGACTGATGGATACAAGAACAGGGTTCTGGAGTCAGAAATCTAGGCAGCAGGCCCTCATGGACACTGACAAGAAAAGTGAGAAATAGCAGGAGGTGGGGGGTGGAAATGCAGAAATGGAGAGCCAAGAAAAAGTGGCTGTGGGCACAAACCCTAGCAGGAAAGATGCTGCATCAAGAGGCCCACATCGCTGCGGCTCTTCTGTAGTGACAGGAAGACTGCATTCCTGAGCCTGAGGGTCAAAAGTAATGCACTGAACACAGGGATGTTCATGTTGATAGCTACTTTGGATAGCACACTTATGTTCTTTTTTGAAAAAAAAAAAAAAAAAGAAAAAAAAAAGAGGGTTTTGGAACATAGAGTTGAAGCGTGAGAGAAAAATAGAAAGGAAGAGGAGAAAGGGAGATGGAGAGAGATGCGCGCGCGCGCGCACACACACACACACACACAGAGAGAGAGAGAGAGAGAGAGAGAGAGAGAGAGAGAGAGAGTAGGGGAGAGGGTACTGAAGTAAATCAGCTGATGTTGAGGCCAGCCAACTTACCTCTGATGTTCATATTTTAAAATTTAGGCAGCTTTTTGCCTTGTTGTCTGTAATCTTTGTGTGCATGTACATGTGTGCATGTGTGTATGTGCTTGTGTGTATGTTTGCGTGCATGTGCCTGTATGTGTGTGCATGCATGTGTATGGATGTGTTTAATTTTACTTATTACTTTTTTATGTAATTATTTTATATAACACGGTTTGATCATATCCCTTGCCCTTGACTGTCTCTCATGTTAACCTTGGGTTGTAAGAGCGCAGGAAATCTGTTTTCTCAGCCAAGGTTTTCCCACATTTGCTTTGCTATTCCTCTCACAACACATGAAATTCGTGTAAATTGATTCTGTTTCAGAGTCCTGGCTCACACATCCACCGATTCTTTCTCAGTTGCTTTAGGGAAATTCCATGGAGAATGTACTGGCTAGGTTTGTGTCAACTTGACACAGCTGGAGTTATCACAGANGTATGGAAGTGTAAGCCAAATAATCCCTTTCCTCCCCAACTTGCTTCTTGGTCATGATGTTTGTGCAGGAATAGAAACCCTGACTAAGACAGAGAACCTCTCCCTGCAGACAGTGCAGACAGTGGCCCTGCTGACTGAGGTGGGAGGGGTACTCTCATGGCATTCTGGGAAAGTTCTGTTCCAAACAAGTCAGAGATTCCAGTCTAGAGAAAGTGGTGTTCTGAAAGACTCCAGACTAGCCCATCCACAACCACAGCATCCCCACGTATTTTACAAGTCCTTCATCATCATCCCACCCAAGGAAGTCTCTTCCTTAGGATAGCTCAGTGTGGCTGTGATTTCCACCCATAAACCTGCATAATTAGAGGCTTACAGGAGGTCTGTCCACATTCTTTTCTTTGGTTTATGTCTTTAAAAACTCTCATTTGTTTTCAGTTTCCCTGGCATATCACACATATTTTTCCTGCCTTCTTTTTTAGCTCCTCATGGTCCCAGTACCCCACTGCAGCATACTATATTCTCTAGAACTTTCTGGAGACCTGCTGCCTCTCTATTTAAACTCCCTGTGGCCTGAATCCCAGTAAACAGTGAAGGGCATGTGTGCACTTGTGTGCATGTATGCACATGTAGGCACTTGTGTGCCTATGAAGACTGGGCCTGTGCTTTCTCTTGGTGGGAAGTCTGTGTAAGGCTGGCCCCATTTCATCCTCCAGCTCTTTCTTTTATGAAGCTAATGATGATCACAGTCATTCTCCTGTTGTCCCTGTGAGCATGCTGAGGCAGTCAGCCTGAGTGCCCTCAAGTCCCTGTGCCTTTCATTTGAAAAGGACATGCAAGGGCACACAGGCTTGACTAAGATAATCATAAAAAAGAGCTTTTGAATTTAATTAAATAATATCTAATAATCATATACTTGGTTTCGTTTGCATAGTGCATTACAGCATGCAAGACTTTTGCATGAATTGTGCCACGTGGTGCTTAGATGCTGGGCCTGCTAACCTGAGCACATTGTCTTAAAGCAGTCTTTCTTCAGCTACCATTAATGTGAAAGAGAAATTGACTACTCTTACAGAAGCCGTCCTACGTTCCTGCTTCTTATCGTTCCTTAATCTAGTGCTCCTCCAAACCCCTTCTACTTCTTTTATAGCCTATTATTTCAGCCAAAATTGGGATTCATGGTCATACTTGTTAATTCCCTTAATGAAGAGGTGCATTGTTATTGATCTGTGCAGAGCATTCTTCAGTCTGGACATGCAAGTAGCCAGCTTTCAGTGTAAGGGCAAAGTGTGGGTGGGCTGGCTTTTCTTCTGAGAAGCAGCCCGTATCTCCAGAAGAACCTCTCCAACACACACACACACACACACACACACACACACACACACACATAAAGATTATTTGGTGATGTTTTTCGGAAAGTCAAAATGGACTATTAAATATGGTATCTTCACAGCAGACACTTCTTAACTAAAATGGGAGGAAGGGAGGAAGGGAGGAGGGGATGGAGAGGGAGGAGAGAGAGAACACTAAAGGGAGTCATAGACTGATTTTCTAATGGAATTGAAGATTTATTTCCCTTTGTCCCTAAGCCTTTTAAACATTAAGATGGACTGCTGCATGTCAATGAGTGGGCTGTGCTCATGGGGCTCTAGACTAGCAGTGAGGACAAATGTATCATTCAAATAAAATTCCTTTGTTTTAGATGTAGCATGCATGCAGAAGGCATGCAGTACGTGCATGTTGGTTGTGTGTGGTGTGCGTGCCCGGATTTTCTGGCTCCATTTATTGACAAGGCTCAAAAGCAATAAGTGGTCCTGAGGTGCCAGTTCTCCGTAAAGGATGCTAGAAAAACAGACATTTCTTGGTTGGAGATGTGAAATGTACAAGATATTTCTTATTTTGTTCTGCTTGGTAGCTAGTCGAGGAAACTTTTAGGAGCCACAAGATCACATCAGAAACACTCCGTGGAGTTGACTTGAAGAGATGCCCACTGACCAAAGAAGGGAAATTTTGAGTTTTGAGAAGAATAATTGTAATTATTTGAATCTCATCGATTAATTTGAAATTTTTTCATAAAGGGACACTTGGTCCTCTATCTGTGATTCATATCTGTGGATTCAATTAGCTGTGAATTAAAGAGAGGAAGAAGAAACAACTTTGTACCTACCATGCTTGCTTTTTTTTCTTTTCTTTCTTTCTTTCTTTCTTTCTTTCTTTCTTTCTTTCTTTCTTTCCTTTTTTCTTTCTTGTTTGTTTTTTGAGACAGGGTTTCTCTGTGTAGTCCTGGCTGTCCTGGAACTCACTCTATAGACCAGGCTGGCCTCGAACTCAGAAACACACCTGCCTCTGCCTCCCGAGTGCTGGGATTAAAGGCGTGCACCACCACGCCCAGCCATGCTTTATTTCTTGAACTCACTCCCTAAATGATGCAAGGGAGCGGCCATTTACCCAGAACACCGTTTGCATCAGGGCTGTAAGTAACAACACCATCTGAAGTAGTTCCGAGAATGTGCACAGCTTGTGTGCCAGCGCCTTGCATTTCCCGTAGGGGACTTGAGCATCAGAGGATTCTGATACCCATGGGTGCTCCTGGATCCAGCCCTCTGCAGATGATAATGAATGACTTAGTGTTAAAAATTGATCTCTTCAGAAGATAAGGGAGTGGACTGATTTGGGGGGAAACCGTAGATAAATGGAGAGAACAAAATATTTGGTCTACTTTTCATATGTGTATGTCCTACTATGTAATGACAAACAAGGAAAGCTTTTTTTTTTAGCATTTTTGTTGACAAACAATCTTATATAATATATTCTGATCACAGTTTCTCCTCCACTAACCCCTCCCAGACCCTTCCCATGCACCCACCTCCACCTCCTTAAATCCATGTCCTTTCTCCGTCTCTTTAGAAAGCAAATGGGCAACTATAGCAAAAACAGAAGAAGAAAGAAAGAAAGAAAGAAAGAAAGAAAGAAAGAAAGAAAGAAAGAAAGAAAGAAAGAAACAACAATGACGTCTTATCAGGTATATTAACCATACTTAAGAGAAGACCCTATTCCAGCAGTAAATGGCCAACACAAAAAACAGCTCAATGGTATTTCTGTAGACTTTTTGTCTTATATGGCCTTTTTAAATGTCTCACTGGTCTTTTGCTTGTATGATATGGTTTTCCAGTGTGTGTTTTAAGGAAAACCCCCTTTTTATGAGTGTTCCAATAGAATAACTAATGAGTGAGATGAGAATGAAAGGACTGGCTCTCACATTGTCTTGTACGCTAGTCTGAATGAACACGTCTTGGCATAGCACATCCACACCCCCTCTCATGAGAAAGAAAGAAGCAACCAGACATTCTAGGGCTTGGGATGAGAGGTCAAATCACCACCCAGAGTCTTGCCAAAACCCAAACAAGACTCACCAGCTCCTATTTGAGGAAATTGGGAAGGCAGAAAGCATGGTGATTTGTGCCAGGCCTTGCAACCAGCAGGGGCAAATGGTAGAGGGTCGAATGCCCAGTAAGTATTAAGAAAGGGAACCTTTTGAACAGGAGGTGCTTTAAGAGGCAGGTCAACACTACGATCAGATAAATACTCTGGTGTTAGGGATGCATCTTTATGTTCCAAGAGCACAAGAAACCACGAGCATATTGCACTTTGGAAGTCAGAGTGGTGGGGAGAAAAGGGCATTAACCTGAATAGGGCCTCAGAGACAAGGGCCTCCGTTAGTTGACCAGATGTGGCTGTATAGGCAGCGAGTGTGAGGGATTAATAGGACTCTCACACATACCTTTGCAGAGTCAGAACTGGGAAGGTAGCTAAGTAGAAAACGCACTTGGCCCACAAGCGTGAGGAGCCCCGAGTTCTATCACCAGCACTTACATTAAAAGCTGGGTATGGTAGCTTGTGCATATAATCCCAACACTGGAAAGACAGCAACAGGAGGACTGGGCTGGAGCTTGCTAGCCAGCCAGCCTAACCATGTAGTTCCAGATTCCTGTGAGAGAGTCTGTCTCAAAAGAACAGGGTGTAAGACTCCTGAGGAACATCACCTGGGTTGACCTATGACCTCTATATCCATGAGCACACACACACAACTGCACACACCCATACATATGTACCCCATAACAACAATCACAGAATAAACAAACAAACAAAAAAAGATATAACATTTTTTTGTTTGGCTTGAGAGATTTAGAGAGTCTTTAAAAATAACATTTTAAAATAAATTTTACAGAACAGCTTAATATTCTTGTGTGGAGAAAATTTACTAAATGCCTCTGGGTATTCAGCACTGGCCTGAGAAACATTGAAGAATGAGTTTGTTCATTCTGTTATTCAACCTGTTTATTGTGAATGACTGTAAGTGTTGGGGTTTCCTTTTTCGCGTGCATGACTCGAGATGCTTCACTGTTTCTTGATTACACAGAATGGACTTGAAAGTAACTCTGACTGTTTGGCCTGCAAGAGTTGCCATTAAAGTCAGGGAATCAGAAAATTCCAGAGCTCAGAGGACTGTCTCCGTGATGACTGCACACTAATGTTACCAGAGAGCTTTCAAAAAAGACAGACAGACAGACAGACAGACAGACAGACAGTACTAATTCTGAGTCCCAGCCCCAGATAACCTGGTTTAAGTACACTGGTTACAGAAAGTCGTTTTCACA
Source organism: Mus minutoides (assembly GCA_902729485.2). NCBI lineage: Eukaryota > Metazoa > Chordata > Mammalia > Rodentia > Muridae > Mus > Mus minutoides. Next base: position 142,804 of record CACVCL010016914.1, read on the forward strand.
AGCTCTCAAGCAGTTCTAGTACACAGTAAGGGGTGGGTGACAGGTGGAGTCAAGATGAGTCACATTATCCAGTATCCAAATTAAAGATGAAATTAATTTAACACTGCTTTACTTAATCTCCTCTTTTTGATATATTGTCATTTGAATACATAGTCAATGCAAAGCACTAATGCCAATGCATTTTTCCCTTATGCATTTTGTGTGTATTTTGTGTTTGAAGAGCATCTCAGAGATTGGGAAGGAAGTCACCTGTATTAATGGCTACCATGATGACCAGTGCGGCTTCGAGTAGGAAGAAAGTTTCCATCACTGGAAAAAAAGAAATGATTTCCCACTGAATGTAGAGGAGATGGTCCAGGAAATACTGAGGTATAATTCAGCGTTTGCTGTCAACGTGAGTTGTGGCCCAAGGAATGTAGGAAGGCCAGTGTGCCCCTTTATAGGGTAACTCAAAAAAAAAAAAAAAGTGTGTGTGTGTGTGTGTGTGTGTGTGTGTGTCCTACCCTGCCCTCCTATCTCCTACCACAATTTAACCCTTCCTGTTCCATAATTCCCCTTTAGCCCTTTATATCACTGGAATTTATATCCCTTCCCTTAAAAGCTTCTCTGGGGAGACTCAACATGCTCATCTATTTACCTCAGATAAGGAGCCCACAACAGACCAAAGTACTGATACTACCAAAGTCCAACTTGGTGAACCAATGAGTTTTATTGAGTTTTCCTACAGGAGTGTGGGTGAGGGTTTACCTACAGGAGTAGAAATGACTGAAATACAGCTGCATCATCAAAGCCCACGCCAGCATGGGTAACAGCTCACAAAAGCTGGAAACCTTAGGCATATGGCACAGTCTGCAGGTGGCTTAACAGGTTGGAGAGAGAGTCCTTTCCAGGCGATTCTGGTCTAAACATCTTCCAGGCAGCGGGCCTGGTTTTTGCATCTTCCAAGCAGCTGGTCTGGCTCAGAGTCTTCTTTGCAGCTTGACTTTCCCGAGTCTCTTTGTAGCTTTTAGTACTTACTCTGGCAGGGAGGAGCCTAGTGAATCTGGTCGGTTTCAAGGACTTCCTGCAGCTATTTTGCATAGTTTGTTTTCTTGTTTAAGGAGCTTCCCTGCACCCTGAAATGTTTCAGTCTCAGAGGAAACATAGTTACACAGTGCCATACACTGAAAAAGTCTGTTAATTAGGCTTTTCTTAACAGCGGAATGGCACTCTATTTACATATAGACCACATTTTTTATTGTTCATTCTTCCGTTGATGACCAGATAGGTTGTTTCCATTTCCTGGCCACTGTGAATAGAGCACCAACGAAAATGGATGAATGGGGTTCTCTCTAGTAGGATATAGGTCCTTTGGGTAATATGCCTAAGAGTGGCAAAGCAGGGTCATGTGGTAGATCTATTTGTAGCCTTTTGAGGAGTTTCCACATTGATTTCCACAGTGGCCTCACCAGTTTACCCTCCTCCCAGCAATGAATACCACTCCACTTGCCCCACATGTAGTTATCATTAGGTTTCCTTGTTTGGAGTTGTTGGGCAGGGAGGTCCCATTGACCCCCTCAAACATTACAGACAATAATTGATGTTCTTGATTACGGTCTTAGTCAGGGTATCTATTCTAACACAAAACATCATGACCAAGAAGCAAGTTGGGGAGAAAAGGGTTTACTCATCTTACATTTCCACATTGCTGTTCATCACCAAAGGAAGTCAGGACAGGAACTCACAGAGGGTAGGAACTTAGAGGCAGGAGCTAATGCAGAGGCCATGGAGGGGTGCTGCTTATTGACTTGTTCAGCTTGCTTTCTTATAGAACCCAGGACTACCAGCTCAGGGATGGCACCACCCACAATGAGCCCTCCCCTCTTGATCACTAATTGAGAAAATGCCTTGCAACTGGATCTCATGGAGGCATTTTCTCAAGGGAGGCTCCGTTCTCTGCGATAACTCCAGTTTGTGTCAAGTTGACACATAAAACCAACCAGTACAATTACCCTCCAGGACTTTATGGCCATATCCTAATGCTGAAGATAACACATATGTGAGTTATAAAAACATGGAGAAGCCAAATTGGTACTCACTTGGAAACTCTACCCTTTCTGGTTAGCTTTCACAGAGCTGGGATGTGTTATGCATGTTACCAGAGGAGAAAAGTAACAATTATTCTTACTTAGCTGTGAACCCTACAAGCTACATCAATGACCATTCTGGCAATAAGTGCCTATTGGGGCTGGGGAGTCATGACATGAATGTTATGGGAGTATCCAACCACTTTCTGATTGGATTTAAGACATGCTCTACAAGATGAAAAATATACCTAGTACCATTTTAGGAGCCAGGAACCTATAACTGCACAGGTACAAGCCCTCAGGGAGAACCTATTACTGTAACTTTGCTAAATGGATCTAGTATTAAACTGACTACGAATGGCTTACTGTTATATAGCAGTGCATCTCTCGACCCTCATTGGAAAAAAAAATCTTCTTTTTCTAGTATTTTACAACTCATCAAGTTGCACAGCAAAAGAGACTGCAGAATTCTCAGCCCTAAATTGGACATTTATATCACAAATCCTCCTTCCAAGCCTCAGGGATCGTGTGGAAAGAGGGGTGGAAAGATTGTAGGAGCCAGGAGTACTGGGTAGCCATAAGGAAAGAGTGTTTTCTGGACCCAGAAGAACAGTTACTCATGTGTGCTCCACAGCAGCTGTGGTGGTATGCACTAGACCTGCGCAAGCTCAAACCAGAAAGATCCCAGCAGAGAGTGGAGGACAGTGGCCGTAAAAACCCACCACTAGCTGGGGAGCTCTAGTAGATGTTGGGAGAGGGAGAGTCGGTCTTCTTTATGGGTATAGCCCCTTGTGGCTTGACTACACTCCAGTAGAAAACCCAATATCTAAGAATATTTGAAGAGTGCAAATTGGTTCAAGAGGTGTGTGTGTCTCTGTGTGTGTGTGTGTGTGTGTGTGTCTGTGTGTGTGTGTGTGTGTGTGTGTGTGTGGTTAGGGAGGGAAGGAGAGGATGAGTAGGAATATGGTCAAAATACATTATCTAAACTTCTCAATGAACATTATGGAAGTCAAGGAAGAGGTGGGACTTAGAAAATTTATAAACTTTCTTCCAGAAACAGAAGTCTTGTGTAGGAATTAAAGGACGCAGACAAATCCTTTCTATGCTGTGTTAAGGCTGTAAATAAAGACTGTGCTAGGGACTAATCAGCTGCTTTGATCTAAAAGAAGGTAATTTTCTTTGATCGGGTTTTATTGCTGTGAAGAGACCATGGCCATGCAACTCTTACAAAGAAAAGTATCTAATTGGGGGCTGGCTTACAGTTTCAGAAGTTTAGTCCATCTTCATCACGGCAGGAAGTACGGCAGTCTGCAGGCAGACTTGGTGATGGAGAAGGAGCTGAGAGTTCTACATCTTAATCCCCAGGCAGCAGAATGAAACTGTGTATGGCCCACTGCGTGTAGCTTGAGCGTATATAAGACCTTAAAGCCCACCCCCTCAGTGACACAGTACCTCCAAAAAAGGCCACACCTACTCCAACAAGGATACACCTCCTAATAGTGCCACTCCCTATGGACCATGCATTCAAACACATGCGTCTATGGGGGCCGTACCTATTCAAACCACCATAATACTGTAGTCACTGACTAGATTTCCTTTCAGGGTTTGGTGTCTATGTAGCTGAGTCAGTGTTGGAATCTGGAGTGGATTTGAGAGCAGAGTTTCTGACCCCATTGCCCTTCCTATTAGAAAAGCATCATGACAGATCTTCTCCCAAGCCAACGACTGTAAAAGCTAAAGGCTTCCTTAGTATTAACACTCCATCGGCTTCTTAGAATCTAATTTTTATCATGCCTTTTTTTTCCTCTAAAGAAATGAGAGCAATCACTTAGCTGCTAGAACTGTAACTTCTAAGTGGAACTGCAGCCAGGCCATGTGGCTCTTCTGAGCCTGGGGTGAATGAGCAGCAGGTCTTGGTGGCGTGTGCTGGGAACTGGGTTAGATGCATTTCTCAGGCCAGGTGCAGGGTGCTTGCCTGCTGCTGGCAGCCAAGGGAGGAGACTTACTAGGGCCCCGCCAGCCTATCTCCACCCTCCCTAACCTGTCCAACTGCCATGCTCATGGGGAGGTTTCTCTGCAGTCATTTCTAACAACTCTGCTCCTGTCACTGCTTCTTCCTATAGCTGACTATGGTCTACAAAAGGAAACGCTGAGGTGGACAAACTTTATTTTTGGTCAGTGTCTTAGTCAGGGTTTTATTGCTGTGAACAGATGCCTTGACCAAGGCAACTCTTATAAGGACAACATTTAATTGGGGCTGGCTTACAGGTTCAGAGGTTCAGTGCAGTATCATCAAGGCGAGAGCATGGCAGCATCCAGGCAGCCATAGTGCAGGAGGAGCTGAGAATTCTACATCTTGTTCTGAAGGCAAACAGTAGAAGACTGGCTTCCAGGCAGCTAGGATCAGGGTCTTAAAGCCCATACCCACAGTGACACACCCACTCCAACAAGGCCACACTTCCTAATAGTGCCACTCCCTGGGCCGAGCATATACAGGCCATCACAGTCAGCCGGCTCTGTTTCAAGCCCTTCACTTTGCCAAGACTATATCACTTCTACACCGAAGGCCGAAGACACTCTTCCTGTAAAAATCCACCCTCATCGGAGTCAAGAATGTATCCGCCTCAAAGAGTGACCTTTTTACATCAAGGTACAAATGACACATACAGTATTCTTTCTTCCATGCTTTTGTAATAAAAGAATAGAGCACTACCACAAAAATGTCAGCCATCATCTCAGTGATGGAGACCTTTTCAGGCAAGCATTAAATTAGACTTAATGGAAGCCTGAAATAGCTGTTCATGGGCAACATCAACCATTTAGAACTGAGTACAGAATGAAGTTAGCGAGCTCCATAGCAGAACCTGTGATTGTGAGCGTCTACCAGAGGGCACTCCAGGGGCTTGGTTTTTGTGCTTGATATAACCAGAAAGTACTTTTGACTTTGTATTTATCTATATATTTTGAGACAGCACCTTTCTGGTAGCTCTGGCTGGTCTAGATCCCGACGACCAGGTTGGCCTCAAACTCACAGAGATCAGATCACCTCTTTTTTAAATCCTGGGATTAAAGTCATGCACCATTGCACCATGGGTAATAATTTTTACTTTTGAAAAAATGTAAGGTATAATTTAAAAAATGTTTCAAGATTATTCATATGAATAAATTCTTTTTTTTCAACTTTTATTAGATATTTTCTTCATTTACATTTCAAGTGTTATCCAGATAGTTCCCTATATCCTCCCCCCTCCCGGCCCTGCTCCCCTACCCACCCGCTCCCACCCCTTGGCCCCGGTGTTCCCCTGTATTGGGGCATATAAAGTCTGCATAACCAAGGGGCCTCTCTTCCCACTGATGGCCAACTAGGCNACGTGTCCACATTTTGATCTTCCTTCTTCTTGAGTATCATGTGTTTAGTAAATTGTATCTTGGGTAGTCTAGGTTTCTGGGCTAATATCCACATATCAGTGAGTACATGTTATGTGAGTTCTTTTGTGAATGGGTTACTTCACTCAGGATGATGGCCTCCAGGTCCATCCATTTGCCTAGGAATTTCATATATTTATTGATGAATAAATTCTTAAATCAAGCAAAACCTGGGAAAATTTGCTGTATAGCTGACTTCCTCACTTTCGTCATTTGTGACATCTACAGACACAAATGTAATGACCATTCTTCTTTTAACTCAGACTTTTTGAGGACAAGGGAGAGCTTTCAAAAGATGTTTTCCCTGGAATAGGAAGAAAATTAAAAATATGTACATAATGCACCGTGGAAGTGCAAAGAGCTTTCCTCACATGATAAAACAACAACAGTATTCATTAAATGTACGATAAGCATGTCTATACTCTCTCGCAACAAGCTGAGCTCTCATTATGGTGAAAATTATCTTTAAGTTCAAGGGAAGCCTCTGGGTGTAAGGAAACCAGGTCTAAATTTAGTTCTCAGTTGGGACAAGTGAGGGGAGGCTGTGAGAAAGGAGCCGAGTGCACAAAGAGAAGCAGCAGGGCCACTGAAAGGTTCGGTGTGGAGATGAAGAATGTGTGCACTCGGACTGACTGATTTCCACTTCAGCCTCTGGGATTTAACTAGCGGGGTCATCTTGGGCAATTTCACCTGTTTTTAACCTCAATTCCCCCACTTTAAAAATGGAACTAAGGAGGCAGAGGCAGCCGAATCTCTGAGTTTGAGGCCAGCTTGGTCTATAGAGTGAGTTCCAGGACAGCCAGGTCTACACAGAGAAACCTTGTCTTGAAAAACCAAAAAAAGAAAAAAAAATGGAAATAAGTATCTGCTCATGGGGATTCAGTGAGCTCCTGCCTAAAATGCAGAAGCCAGAGACTGTAACATTTCAAAAGTTTGTAGAAGATGGAGCTAGTGCTACCATGGAGACAATGGGAAATTTCAGAGATATGGTCAGTGATGACATCTCCCCAGTTAGGAGGAACTGAAAGCTATCACACTGGGAAAGGAGGATAAATAATGACATTTTAGAGGAGAGTTTGGGGCAGGGGAGTATTTGAAATACTGAATCTCGTTTATGATGTCAGGGTAGTAGTAACAGCAGAAAATAACACACATTCCTTCAGAATAGCTTTCTGATGCAGTTGGTTAGACGTGGGATTACTTATAGCATATATACATAGAGTATATGTTTTTAGTCTTTGTCATGCACAGGAACAAAATCCAAAAAGAACTTAATGATACATTGAGGATTAGACAGTCAATACTGTTAGCCATTTCTATGTGTTTCAGGATGGCAGATTCAAAATCATAGGAAAAAAATTGCCTATGCTGAACATGTACCAACTTTTAAAAAAATTATTATTCCCTATAGAGTACAGTATAACCATTTATGTAGCTCTTACATGTACTGTGCATTAATATTTCATGCAATCTAAAGAGTATAATGTATGAGAAGATGCATATAGATTATTTGCATATATAGGCCATTTTATGTACTGAGCCTGATTATATACACCTTCCAGAGGGATTTTTAGAACCCATATATATGGATATCAAGAAACAACTGCTTTTATGTCACTGGGTCATTATATATGCTTTCTCTCAGAAGGAAAAAAAAAGTTTTTTTTGTTTTGTTTTGTTTTTGTTGGTGTTTGTTTGTTTGTTTGTTTGAGACAGACCCTCACTGTGTAGCCCTGGATGGCCTGGAACTCCCTACACAGAATAGGATGGCCTGGAACTCCCTACACAGAATAGGATGGCCTGAGCTAAGGTATCTGCCTACCTCTGTCTCCTGAATACTGGGACTAAAGGTGTGTGTTACAATGCCTGGTGTCAGAATAACATTTGAGAGCATATTTTCCAAAAGAAAGTACTAATCATTGTACACACTTTGAGTGGTATGCTGGCATTCCTAGGAGCAGTATTGGCAAACATTTAACAATGTTTTTTTTTTTTTTTCATTCACAAAGCTAAAACAACACCCTACTGTGCTATAGTATACTCAACAACAATGATTTCCCTATGACTTATACTATGTAGAGATCAGTGATTCAGTTAAAATTTTTACAGGATGCTTGTGTGTGTGTGTGTGTGTGTGTGTGTGTGTGTGTGTGTGTGTGTCTGTCTGTCTGTCTGTCTGTCTGTTTGTCTGTCTGTCTGTACCAGTGCCCACATCACAATGCATATGTAGACATCAGAGGGAAATTTGAGGGAGTCAGTCTTTCCTTCCACCACGTGGCTTTTCTAACCAACCTCAAGTCGGCAGGCTTGTTGGTGAGCATCTTTGTCTGCTGAGCCATCACACTGGCCCTTCTGGATGCCACTGAAATGACCCTCCTAAGTCCTTAAATCCTAGAGGACACTATCTTGCTGCAAATCAAAGTCTGGTTACTCTGAGTATAAACAGTTATTGCCAGAGTTTACTAGACTGGTTTCAGTTAGAAAATGTAAACTTAGAAGCATAATACAAACACATTAAAAAAAACAAAACACAAGATGGGTATCATTGCTCATGCCTGTGATTTCAGCCCTTTGGGAGACTGAGGCAGAAGGATTGTGAGTTCAAGACCAGCATGGATGATACTGTAAGAGCCTGTCTTGGAAAAAAGATACAGAGAGGAAATAATCCTTCCATTTAATAAATAACTGTAGCCAGTTTTGTCTCTTTTGGCTGTTTTTCATCTGTTTCTTTCTACATAGTCATAATCATTCTGTATTTGCAATGTCAGACCAGTGCATCCACATAAAGTCATTAATAATGTGTAATTACCTATATCTTTCCCATACCATAGCTTTAATTATTGTATAACAATCCATTGAGTTGATACATTTTAATTTCTAAATGAATACTTTTATTATTATTTATTTATTTATTTATTTATTTATTTATTTATTTATTGTCTTTCAAGGCAAGGTTTCTCTGAGTAGCCTTGACTGTCCTGGACCTTACTCTGTAGACCAGGTTGGCCTTGAATTCAGAGATCCACTGCTCTCTGCCTCTCAAGTGGAGGGATTAAAGGTTCAGTTTTGCTTCTCAGGGTCTTCAGTGCACTGCTTATCAATGGAGAGAGGCAATTCAAATGGATTGTTCTTATTGGTAGATACATAAATATAGATTTTTAAATTTGGTGAATATCTGTGAGCACCTTGGGTAAGCTTGGGAAATGCTGGCTTGCATTTGAAGATAGAGATTTCCTTTGGAATAAGAATAAAAGAGGTGTTTGGGACAAACAATTTGTTAATGTCAAGGCCCATGGGTAAAGTCAACTGAAGCTGTGTACAGAGAGAACATTAGACTAGAGCAAATTAGCCGCGGAGACATGATATTTAAAAATTTTAAGGGTGTCACTTTTGAAAATATAAGGTATCTTTGGTATTCTTACAAGTTGAGGTGAAAATTGAAGGACACAGACATTTTTACAGCATTTCGTTTGAGCAATTATCTCTCAGTATCCATGGGGTCAAACAGTTCTAGGATTCTTGTGGAAACTGAAATATGATAGGATGCTTAGGTTCTCTGTATAAAATGGGGGCATTGCACACACATAGCCTACCACATTCTCTTCTGTGTTTTATACCACAGAGTGCTTAACACAAAGAGGCTATATAAATAGTTGTTATACTATACTGTTGTAAATATAAATATTTTATTGTTTTTTAAAAATATTTTTGAATTTAAAATGTTTTAATCTATTATTGTGTGTGTGTGTGTGTGTAATGTGTGCATGTAGGCATGCATGCCATGGCACATGTATGGAGACAGAACTCAACTTTATGGGGTTGGTTTTCTCTACCCACCATTTCATGGATTCCGAGATCAAACTCAGGTTGCTGGGCTTACAAATCAAACACCTTCACCCGCTAAGCCCTTAAGGATGTTCTCAATCCATGGCTGCTTGGGGAAGAGTGGTTATGGGGAGCCAACTATTGCCAGATTATTCTGTAAAAAGATACACACACACATGCATCCATACACACATGCATCCATTCACGTGTATACACAGAGAGCTATGTGACTGTGCTCATCATAGAAAAGGTCATCTTGTTTATAAGTTTTATGACTGACCTAATGTATCCTTGTTCAGCTTGCTCTCCACCACCCCCCACTGTGTGTGTGTGTGTGTTCGCTTATTTCTCAGAAAGTGAACCTTTCCTTCAAAGTCGATCTGAGTTCAATACTTGCAATAAAGTTAGAGAAGTTGTTGAGTTCTGATCCTCTCCTACTTCCACCAAAGCACAGACCAGAGGTATGCTTTTGAAATGCAGATAATGCTTTGATACATTTAAACTTCAAGAGGACCGAATACTGTTTACAGTCAAACAGAATAAACAACCCAAAATACTTTTTAAAAAATACCACAGGAAAACAACAACAAAACAAACAAAACTGCCAGCATATGTGTGTATCCATTCATATGTATAGGAATGTGTTTACATATGTGTAGGTATATGGGTACATATATTTCAGAATATGAGGAGCGTATAATTTAAAAGCATTTAAAAAGCAACCATGATCTGCTAGACTAATAAAAACCTAAATTCATTTCATTTCTATAGACTTGGGCTCTTTCCTCTCCTTGGAAACGGGACTTTCTTTCAGTTACAGACACAGAGGACGAAGAGTCTCAAGCTTAGGAAGTAAGCAATGAGTAGGTCACACGTTCTAGCATTTGCTTTCTGCTCTCTTTGACCCGTTGTCTCCCTTGCTCTGTGATATTAGCAGATTTGAAAGGATCAGAAATGGAGCCTAACCAAAACATCATGGAAAGGGGAGATTTGGTGGTAGGTGATGGGGAAATCCCATAGTCTCCAAATGGAAGATGAAGCTGGACCACAGGAAGAGGATGAGCACTGCCTTTCTCCCAGGCTCTGTCTCTACCTTCTTTAAATACTTATGGTATTTTAGAGATGGATGTGAAATTTGGGGGAGGAAACTAATTGCCTCTGCTTAGTGGAGGATGCTTTTTATGCATCAATCACCTCAGACACAGGGGCAGAGGCCCCACGGTGTGGAGATGTCACATTTCCTATGAGATTTATGTTGGTGCTGAGGGACCGGGCAGAAGCAGTTCCTAGAAAGCCGATGTGGGTAAAAAGTTCTGTAGTTTGTCTGCTATTCCTGCTACCATCATTTTCTTTGTGTCAACCAACTATAGAAGTAGCTTTGCAAAAACCCATAGGCATTGAAAACTATGCAAAGGGTATGTAATCTTGTTAGGCATTGATGTCTGTGTTCAAATAATAGATTATAGCTTTTGTGTGCATAACAAGAAGCACCTTAAAGAGTTTTAGGGGAACTTCTAGAGGAAGTATGTACTTCGTTCTGCCCAGTAAGTTTCCAAAAGCACTGAGCTAAAAACAGATTCAGTTTTGCTTCTCAGGATCTTTAGTGCACTGCCTATCAGATGGAGAGAGGCCATCCGAATAGATTGTTCTTATTGGTAGATATATAAATATAGATTTTTAAATTTGGCGAATATCTGTGAGCACCTTGGGTAAGCTTGGGAAATGCTGGCTTGCATTTGAAGACAGAGATTTCCTTTGGAATGGGAATAAAATTGGGTGATTGGGACAAACGAGATGATAATTTGTTAATGTCAAAGCCCACTGGTAAAGTCAACTGAAGCTGTGTACAGAGAGAACATTAGCGGAGAGCAAACTAGCCACGGAGACATGAAATATGTCCCTGCAGGGTGACGTGAGCTGTCCAGTCAGCTTCTGTAGCAGTGCGGAAGGTCTCCAGAGCACCGTCCTGGTTTTTGTGGTGCTTGTTTTTAGTTTATGGAACATTCTCAGGATTTTGCTCTCTTTGGAATGTGCTCCTGTATAAGTTTAAGATCAAAATATTGGCCATAAGCAATGGGTCTATGGCCACCCTCTTACAGGTGGTTAAATATAAGTAATTATAATTTCACTCTGTCTGGTAACTATGAGTTTCACCTTCCTAATTTCTCTCCTTTCCTCTCTCTCTCTCTCCCTCTCTCTCTCTCTCTCTCTTTTACATTTTGATTTCTTCTTCTACATCAAGTGACAGAGCATTATTCCCAGAGCCTGCTGCTTTTACTGGTAAACTACCAATTAAATGTTTGGATTTTATTTCTAGCCTATGGCGGGGCCAGCATACAATGGCAAATACGATTTTATAACTGTTCTCATCATGCTTAAAACATTAGTCTCATTTCAAAATAGTCTTTTATCCAACTACACTCTATCATGACCTTGCTATGGGCCTGGCTGTGTTTTGGTGTGGCAGTTGTGACCGTGGACCTTTGTGTGCACTTTATGTATACATGTGTGTTCCTGCACATCCATCCAAATAGACCGAGTAAATAAACATATACCCAGCATAATGTCAAAGATACAAACACCAAGAAGAGGAGAGAAACCAATGGAGGATGTTACCTCAGAACTGTGGGCAGGGGTTCCATGGTGTGGAGAACAAAAGCAAGCTAGAGAGATGGATTGACCAAGGTGCCATTCAGATGGAAGAGCCAGGAAAGGCCTCGCCGCCTGTAGAACATCTGAGCAAGCTCACTGGGCCATGCAAGGAGAGTTGTAGAAGCTCTAGATGCCTGAGATGCTCACCTACGTGTATTTTGAGAGCCCCAGGAAGCTTCAGTAGCTGGAGGCAAATGAGAAGCAGGAGAAGAGTTAGTGGTGGGCCAAGGTGTGTGTGTGTGTAGGAAAACAAACAAACACAAAACTTAGATGAAGTTTTGATATCATGTTCTCAGGCAAGCACTCTGGAAACAGGGCATGGAGAGGCAGCAGGAGCTACCTGTGAGCTACCTGTGAGGGCTGTGATGAATAGGCCTTTTTTAAAAAATGGGATGGGCTCAGTTGCTGCTTTGGGGTTCAATTTGTCATCTATAAATATCTCTGTTAGCACACACTATTAACTGAGTGGCTGGGGAAAGAAAGGCGGGTGGCCCCAGGTTGGAACTGCTGGATGGTGACTCAGAATTGCCCTGTTCTTGCCTGTGTGCCTTAAGCGGGTGGAAATTTGTTTGTGTGTGAAGGCATGCAGACACAAGCTGGGGACAGCATAAATCAAGTGACACTCCAGGCTTGCTGCTGTGTCAGAGGCAGAGGGAACTAGCACTGTGCCCTCAGAAATCTGCTTAAGATATAACAGAAGTAGATCTGAGAGAGGGAGGGAGAAAATAGCCATCTCTTTTCCTAGTACTAGATCTCTTGCTGTGATGTTGGAGCTGGCAGCTGGGTACAGCTTTGTAATGATGTACCTGCGGCAACACTGTCTAAGCACCAGAGTCTGGGGGTGAGGTTCTCTGGATGCTCTGGGTGTGGAAGCTTTAAATATTAACTAGGGCTTCGTCCTTGAATGACTCTGCTTATATAGCCCCGAGTCCTGTTACACCTCTCTTCTCTTTTGCTCTCTGAAGTGCTGGAACGGAAGGAAGCTAGGTTTCAGTTCCAGGGTCATAGGTCACCAGCAAGTCATCTGAATAGCAGGTATGTTAACTTTCAGAGCCCTGGTTTCTTCATGTTCAAGACAGAGGGACAACAATGTGTGCCTAGCAAACCTGGCAGAGAAGAAGCGCTTACTCAACCCAATCAACTGAGCCTCCTGGAGCTGGGACCTGCTCGGCCGACTTGAGAGTAGTTATTTTGTCTGTGTTTTCAAAAGGCGACGACGTTTTGTTATCAAATGTTCCAGCCTCTTTTGTGAGTTAACTAAGCATCCTTTCTGGTTCTCCCTCCAGCTGCCCTGCTGAATGCCCTAAGGGAGAAGAACAAAGGCTCATGGCCGACCTGGTGCTTTCTTAAGCATTTCTCACATACTGTCTTGTTTGAGACCCACACCTTTGAAACTCTGTTGCCATCTTCGGCAGTGACTGAGACAACGAAGCCCTGGAGAATGAAGAATTCAGCATTTGGCCACAGATAAAGAGGCAGAAGTGAAGTGCACCCTTGCTCTGCTTGCGTCCTGAACTTCAATTTCCTCCAGGCTCCTGCATGGGCTACAGATTTGCAGATCTTCCCATTGCACAGGAGGAAGCCCCTGAACACAAGGCAGGGGGAGGGAGGCATGGGGGGCCTCTGAGATGGGGAAGTTTATCCTTTTAGCGACTGTCTGAATCTCTTCTGACTCTGTGAATAATGGCTCCAAAATGGGGCCAGGATTGTTGAGCGTAATTTGCCCTTGGGCGATACTACATAAAGACATTTCTGCCCTATTTTTTAAATTAACACCTCTCCTTGGCAGTCTGCTCCAGAATCGAGGGCTCTTATGGACACCCTAGATTTGAGATGCAATCCCGTTCCTAGAGGGTGCCCTACTCCCATAATAGTAGACATGAAGACAGAACTTACGTCCCACCCCATATTTCTCTTTTATGAAATAAACAGCCTTAGTTCCCTTAGATTTCCCAGAAGGCCCATTTCCTCGGCCTTTTGATAAATTTCATAACTCTTTTCTGGCCATTTTTCAAACTTTCCACCACTTGCCAAAGTTACTTGAGTCCAAAATTGGACATTTCAACTTAACAGAGTTCCAAGAGAGCCCGTGACTAGAGGACACCCATTAGTCCTGGATTCTCATTCCCCTTGCTTCTGCGTCCCAGTGGTGTGCTCCGGGCTCATGCCGCAGCACTGAGTATTGAGTCATTTTCCTCATGGGTAAGAAAGGCCAATGTTGAAAACAAACAGCAAATGAAGCTATGCCGGGGACTCTTCAACAAAGCCTAACAGAGATGTGGCCCCTGCTGCTATAACAGATGGTCTCAAGACCAGAGAGATGCATACACACACACACACACACACACACACACACACACACACACACACACACACACACGTACTTCTGAACCAGTAGCCAGGCTTCGAAAAGAATGCCAAACCTTATTAATATTCCCGGCTTAAATTCCTTAATCAACACACAATTGGGGAAGCTCTTGTCGAAAGCAAGCAAATCATTAAGGACTATAGCACAATTGTTTGAAGATTTTGAAACTAATGAGATTGGATCTTTGTTTCTCTCGGGGCTGGAAAGAAATCTCACGTGAGATAAGCAAGAAGGCTGTTGCTTTAATCCTCTCTCTCTCTCTCTCTCTCTCTCTCTCTCTCTCTCTCTCTCTCTTTCGCCAGAGGGAGTCCTGCACAGATTCAGTTTCTAAAGATTTGGTATTTGAGTTCGTTGTTTCAAGAGCCGTCTCCATTTTATTTTAAATTGTTTTTAATTCAGCTCAAGGCTTACAAGAATTTTCAAAGTCCTTACCTGTGATGCTTTTGTAGTATCTTTGGTCCACTTCCCCCATGTTTGGGACTATATTTCTTAGTTTCAGAAAAGAGAGAGAGAGAGAGAGAGAGAGAGAGAGAGAGAGAGAGAGAGAGAGAAACGAATGCTTTAATTTATAGACATTTCTTATTCAACAAATTGATTTAAAAAGATGTGTCTATAAATCTGTCTCCCACACTGGTAAGGTGTGACCTTGAGAAAATGATTTAACTCTTTATCTCTTGAGCTTTCTTTTAAAGATGTAGATTTCAGACCTTAATATGGGCTTGGAACACCTCAACAGCTCAGAAAACACGGGCGGACACTTGTGGCCTCGCCAGCCCCTTCTGTCTGTCTAGTCATCCTCCCTTGGGATTCTAATTCGGTTCTTTGACGTATCAGTCCCATCAGCATTCTAACAGTCTTGTCACTGGCAAACACATAAAATAGCATTCAAATTGAAAGGGAGATCTTGAAATTCCAGTTGAACGTTGCTTACAGGAGGCAACTGGAGGGGGGGGGGGGTGGAGAGATAGCTCAGCAGTGAAGAGCACTGATTGTTGTGCTAGAGGTCCTGAGATCAATTCCCAGCAACCACACTGTGGCTCACAATCATCTGTAATGGTATCCAACGCCCTCTTCTGGTGTGTCTGAAGACAGCTACAGTGTGCTCATATACATTTTTTTAAAAAATAAAAGTTATCCTCCTGTGTCCCCACATACAAATAATAAATAAAATAAAATAAAAAGAGGCAAGCTGTATTCTGAGTTTTTCTGACTCTACCTGAAAAAGTGTTGGTTTTTAATGAGCCTCATTAGTCTGGAGAGCTTCCACTCTATATATGTCTGTGTGTATGTTTAGGAATTTTTTTTTCCTTGTTAGCCACCACTACAGACTTTCATCTGTAATGTAGACACCTTCAGTTACACGTGGGTCTCTTATTCCCTTGGGGTTCCAAGAGAGTTGTTTAAACAAGGACTTCTATTTTCCTGACTTTATTTATTCAAAGTATTTTTCTCTCACATGGACCTTTTCATCTCCCTGTGTTTTTTTCTGAAACCAAGTGAATACCTAGGAAATTTTGGTATTATATTTCTGGCCTAATACAAAGTGTAGAAGTGGGAAAATAACAGCAGTTCCCAACGGTGACAAGAGTTGGCACACTCTGTGATAAATTGTTACTATGGTGGCCCCAGCGAGCTGGAGTTCCTGGGGTTCATGTCCTCACACAGTCTGCTGCCATGGCTATGAGCTTGGCAAGCTCAGCCTCTCAAAGGAGCCATCTTGGAATGAGTCTCTAGGTGACTCAAGCTCACTAAACACTCTATGTAGCACAGAGACCATCATAGAGGCAGTGATGAACCCTGACCAGACTGCAGAATTAGGAACAATTGAATCACTTGTGCCGTTTTAAGTCAGTGAGTTTGGAGATGGTTTGTATGTTATAGTAGATAAATGGGAACACACACACGTGCATGCATGCACACATGCATACATGCATGCATATACCTGCACTCACTCACACAAGCACACACGCACTCACACATGCATAACCTCATTCCTAAATAGCCACATAATCAATGCATTGTTGTGTTGACATATGGCAAATGTAAATCTCTCCAACCCAAGCCATAACCAGATGTTGAAAGGAAGAAGGGGCCCGAGGTCACTAGCTCCTCTTCAGCAAAAGCGGTTGACAGAGATGACAGGGAGATTGTCTTGTATGTTTTACATTCAGATGAGAATGGCATGGCATTTCTCTAGTGAGGACAGCTGTTTTATGCCCCTTTCTCCTCCTTCTATCTTAGCACATGTCAATCAACAAGAGAAAGGGCAAGCTCTGTTGGAGACAGTTCTTCCTCCTACCGTCTTGATCCTTTATCGTACGCTTTGATGGACTGAGGTCTGATTTATTTTCTTATGCCTTACACGGTACTAAATTGTTGAAAATGACCAGCGGCCATTCTGGAGGAATAGCAGAGACATCAGCCCATTCAATGAGAGTGGCTGACACTAATAACAGAAGAAATTATGACTTGTGTGTGGTACATTCATATTTAACTAACCAATCCTGCACAGGCATTATCTGAGGGTCAGAAAGCTATCCAATTACAGTTTTATCTTTTTCGTGGTTATCTTTCAGTAAATCTCATGACTCTGCTTTGCCCTGCAGAAAGCTTTTGGCACCTCATTCCTGAAGGTTCTGGCTCATCAGTACTAACTCATGTGCGATGTCTCCCCTGGTGCGTGCTCCCTGGTGTGTGAGGGGCAAGGCAGTCTCCTCTTCCAGCTACAGGGGAAATTAAATGGACTGTAGGTGCCTGCTCATCTTAGGTTGAGCAGCTAACAAAGAACAAGAGTTGAAACTCCTAGAAATGAAAAAACAAGGTGGAGAAGAGTTGTTTCACTCCATGTATACACAGCCTGACTTATGATAGTTAACGATTTTCCAACATTATCATGGTATAAGAACACTATGGTTAGAGTAACATATTTATATTACAAAGTAACATTTTATATTACAAAGCTTAGATTAGGATCTTTTCCTAGTCTAGTTATATGCAGTAGGGCTCTGTCTTGTGATACCAGGCAGCAGTGAACCACAGCTCAGTGCTAGCTGATAACAAGTGGTATAGAACATCTATTCTGTAGAAGAGACTTTGATGACTTGCTATCAGCAACTTAAAACTTAAGATGTCTTTCTTTTGATTTTTTTTTGGGGGGGGGGGATTTTTCGAGACAGGGTTTCTCTGTAAAGCCCTGGCTGTCCTGGAACTCACTTTGTAGACCAGGCTGGCCTCGAACTCAGAAATCCACCTGCCTCTGCCTCCCGAGTGCTGGGATTAAAGGCGTGTGCCACCATGCCTGGCTTTTCTTTTGATTTTTAAATTAAAAGAAATTTTAAATTATGTGCACATGCTTGGGTGTGTGTAATTATGTGTGTGCACATGTATGTGCATGTGTCTGTATGTGCATGTGTGTGCGTGTATGTGTGTGTGAGTATGTGTGTGCATACATGCACACATATGTGATGGAACGTTCAGGGTAGAGGATAACATGTGGGAGTCAGTTCTCTCTTTCCACCTTGTTATCCTGCAGAGTTGAATTCTCTTGGTGGCAAGCACCTTTACCCACCGAGTCATCTAGCTGGACCAAGATGCTTTTCTTTTAAATGTGTAGAGAGATGATACAAACTGATTCCACTGAGACGGGACCTTGGAGTCAGGCTGCTTGAGTTCCTAGTTACCTTCTGTATGTTACTAGTCCCAGGATATTTGCTGAGTTGTTTAATACCACTAAACGTCAGTAGCCTAATTATATATATATATATATATATATATATATATATATATATATATATGAGAAAAAGTAACATACAATTCATAAAATTGGTGCAAAAACCAATGCATAAATATTCAATATATGTTAACTGCTAGTATTGTCTTCTTCTCTCTCCTCAAAAACATTGATAAAAATAGTTAATGGAAGTGTCCTTTACTCTACAAAAGATCATTTTAGCTGTTTTACAGACAAACTTATGTGACCACATTGTATTTTGACTTTCTCGTAAGAGACCTTGCTGCAAACTTTAAAAGTTCAAGCGTCAGAAAACCTACATTTGATCTAAAAATATACAATAAAGCCATATCTCACGAGTCTTCCCCTTTGTAAGCATTTAAGTGATATGCGTGGTTCAGACTTTAAAATAATACCTATCCCTCACAACTCATTATGCTACGTTGGTAAAGTTTGGGAGACGGCTCTGAATCATCTCTGCCTGTGGAAAGTTTTTGATCATGTATCATTTCTGAAGAAGGTCGTTCACTGGGGAGCGCTCGGATCTCTAGCCTATACTTTGAATCCCAGAGTCCTGCATTAGCGTCTTTGCAGTGAAGTCGGCCAGGTTCATCCTGATGCATATGAATCAGAGTATCTGCACAGCTGGGCAAAGGCTATTCTTTTCTTTTTTCCCTTTTAAAAATGACAATATAAACTTTTGACAGAAAATATGCCCTTCTAATAAAGGTTGAAGTGCACAACACAGAGCTGAGAAGCACAGGCGCAGCCATGTACTGCAGAGCTCACGAGCATCACTAGAACAGAATACTCTTATTTGTTGAATAGCATCCCTACATTCCTTCTTCCCCCAAGCGTCGACAACCAGCAACATCTCTCTTTCTATGACTTTGTCTATTTTGTCAAATATACCTTAGGTAAGTAGATTTCTGTAGTATTTCTCTTTCTGTGGCTGACTTATTTCACTTGGCAAAAAATGCCCTCATGGTTTAGCCATATTTTAGTAT
The DNA here is from genome assembly GCA_902729485.2 of Mus minutoides. Classification (NCBI taxonomy): domain Eukaryota; kingdom Metazoa; phylum Chordata; class Mammalia; order Rodentia; family Muridae; genus Mus; species Mus minutoides. Next base: position 161,878 of record CACVCL010016914.1, read on the forward strand.
GTGTCAGGACTTCCTCTTCTAAGGCTGAATGATAGCTTATTGGATGCATGTCTGTGATATATGTACTACTTTTTCTTTATACATCTGTATAGTTACATTCCCTCATTGTTATGACAAATACCAGACAAAAGCAATCCAAGGAGGGGTTTACTTCATTGAGCTCGCAGTTTGAAGGGATACAGTCCTGTGTGGCAAGGTGACAGCAGTGTGAGCTAGGGAGCTGGTCATTCTGACTCAGCAGTGAGGAGAACTGAGGGCTGAGGGCTGCAGCTTCGCTGGCCTTCCTACAGTGGTGTGTCTCCCAGGCGACTTCAAATCCAGCTACACTGACAGTGAAGACTGCCATTACAACATCTCTCCACTGAGGGACATCTAGGCCGTTTTGTCTTCTTGGTTATGAGCAATAGGCAACACTACAGTGATTGTGGGAGCACAATCATCTCTTTCATACTACCCTCTCAAGTCAACGTTTTTGAAAAGAACCCCCAGCACTCAGATGCCGTCGTATCATAGGGAAGTTCTGTGTTTGTGTTTGAGTGACCTCCATACGGTTCCCCATAGCACCTTCACCATTTTACACTTCTATATTTTATACAACAGTGTCAGAGGGCTCCAATGTCTCTGCATCCTTCCCAAAATTTGTTATGTGTCTGTGTACCCACCTGTTGATCTAGTTAATGATTACTTTTATAATCATCTTAATAAATGGGAAGTGATACAGTCTTACCATATAGTCCCAGCTGGTCTAAAACTTGTCATCTTCTTGTCTCAGCTTCTTGCATGCTAGAATTCTAGCCCAGCTTGTTGTGATTTTGATTTGCATTTTCCTAATGGTGAGGGATGTTGAACATTTATCTTGTCATGTATCTGCTGAGCATTCATGTGTCTTTTATATGTCTTCTTTGGAGAAAAGTTGGTTCAAGTTTTTCTCATTTTTAAATATGTTATTTTGTTGGTCTCCTCCTCCTCCTCCTCTTCCTCCTCCTCCTTTTCATCCTCCTCCTTTTCATCCTTCTCCTCCTCTACCACCTCTTCCTCCTCTTCCTTCTTGAGGTAGAATTGGGGTTTCTTAAGAGACTTTTAATGTAGATTTTATGCACTAGGATTAAGAAAGGCATTCATGGAAAAAGTAAGATACACCTGAGAACATGGGTGTGACCTCTCACAGGAGAGTGATGTTGCTTTTGTTTTAATTATTGACATGTTTGTATGGATTGGATATTAATTTCCATCAGATGTATGGTGTGCAAACACCATTGTCCATGCAGTGTGCTGTGCTTCCTATTCAATTGTCTTTGCTGTGTGAAAGCTTTTTATTTCCTTTCCATTTCCTCCCCTTTTCCTCCCTCCACCTCTCCCTCCTTCCTGTCTTTCCTGCCTGCTTCTCTCTCTCTCACAACATTTCATTGAAATATTCACCATGTTCCTCCTGATGTAGTCATGCTGTTGGAGCTTCCTTTGTGGTCATAAGACAACACTGAGAGCTGCTGGTGTGGTCTTTAAAATCCACCCCATGCAGTGGGAACTCATGCCTTTCTCTCCATGTTGTGAAGACTGGAGGGCCAGCATCTTCTGAATGTGTTCTTCTTTTGGTAATTGAGGTTGCGGCTTGCCATGAAACTATGTTTAGAAAACTCATACCTATTTTGCTTGGTAATGCCCTAAATACAAACAATAGCAACCATTGGNGGTGTGGTCTTTAAAATCCACCCCATGCAGTGGGAACTCATGCCTTTCTCTCCATGTTGTGAAGACTGGAGGGCCAGCATCTTCTGAATGTGTTCTTCTTTTGGTAATTGAGGTTGCGGCTTGCCATGAAACTATGTTTAGAAAACTCATACCTATTTTGCTTGGTAATGCCCTAAATACAAACAATAGCAACCATTGGTAAGAATGTGGAGAAAATGGAAGCTTTGTGCATTGTGGCAAGAATGAAAACTGAGCAGCTGCTATGGAAACAGCATTACAATTGAAAACACAATTGAAAACAAAATCACTCAGTAGCCCGGCAATTCCACTTCTGGGTGGAATTTCACAAGAATCAAAAGTAGAATCTCAAAGGGATATTTGTAAATTTATGTCCTCAACAGCATTATTCATAAGAGGCAAAAGGCAGGAGCAATCCAAATATCCATAAAGAAAACACGGTATGTGCATGCAGTGAAATATTATTTAGTTCTAAAAGGCATTGCAGTCCTGGCATATGCCATACTGTGCATGGATTCTAAATACATTATCCTCAGTGAAATGAGGCAAGAGCAAGGGCCAAGTCTTGTGTCTCCTTCCAGAAGTATCTAATGTAGTCAACCTAATATAAACAGAAAATATAAACATAAGAAAATGGGAGTTGGCAGAGCCTGCTGGTAGAAAAGATGAGTTATTGTTTAGCATGTGTAGAAATTTAGTTTGAGAAGATGAAAAATTCCTGGATATGGTCAGACAAAAATATAAATATCCTTCAACATCATAGAAATGTACATATTTTTTTCTTTTTTTCCTTTTTTCTTTTTTTCTTAGATATTTTCTTTATTTGCATTTCAAATGCTATCCCAAAAGTTCCCTATACCCTCCCCCCTGCCCTGCTCCCCTACCTGCCCACTCCCACTTCTTGGACCTGGTTCCCCTGTACTGGGGCATATAAAGTTTGTAAGACCAAGGGGCCTCTCTTCCCAATGATGGCTGACTAGGCCATCTTCTGCTACATATGCATCTAGAGACACGAGCTCTGGGGGTACTGGTTAGTTCATATTGTTGTTTCACCTAAAGGGTTGTAGACCCCTTCAGCTCCTTGGGTAATTTCTCAGAAATGTACATTTAGTAATGGTTAAGACTATAGTTCTCAACCCATGGGTCAAGACTCCTTTGGGTGTTGACTGACCCTTTCACAGAGGTCACCTAAGAACATCAGAAAACACAGATATTTATATTGTGATATTCATAAGAGTGGCAAAATTACAGTTATGAAGTAGCAACGAAAATAATTTTATGGTTGGGGTCACCACAACATGAGGAACTGTTCAAGGGTCGCAACATTAGGAGGGTTGAGAACCACTGGGTTAAGATGATAGGCAGGTGGTACACAATTTACTACAATTAAAAAGTTAAGAACAAAAGGCAAAACAAAGAAATGTTTGTGAAGCCTGTTCTCACAGGGCTCACTGGAAAAATTCTTATCTTCTATTCCTGGGTTTTGCATTGCTTTCTCCCTAGAAGACAACAGAGTGCATTTGTTGATAGCAGACACAGAGCGAACACTTGCATATCCTACCACCTATCCCACACAGCCAGCACACGATGCAGGCACAGTTATGATCCACACTTCACAGACGAGTAATGATCTTAAAGGCCCAGCTCGTAACGCTGGTTTTCTTGAGTATTCTTAAGGGGCTGCACAAGTTCATGGCAGAAAAGACTGGGCTACACGATAGAGCTACAGTCGTCTGCTTGAAGACATGTTAGAGCTTTGGAGGAAATGGGCCACAGTCACTGTGTCTTATTCTCTCCTTAGGAAACTACGGCTATCACTCTCCCTCATGTGCTAATGACACCATAAGGCTTGCCCCAGAACCTGGAGTCATCCTGAAGTCTGAGAGATGGATGTGAAGAAATCCATAGAACTTCGCCTCTGCTTTATACACAAGATCTGTGGAGTCTCACTAGAAAAATCGCTGCCCGACTTATAGTTCCTTCCATGAACTGTATTCATGCCAGATGTTCCTTCTGTGAAGGTCTCCTGTTAGCTCCCTGTCCTTGATGAATCCTATCCCTGCTACCACAATTCACTCAATTTGAATGACAGATAATAGGAGAACTCACATTTCAAATACTTGTTTTGACCAGAGATACAAAACAGGAATGGACTGTCTTGTCTCTTTACAAGTCTACCTAGAGGGCCTGACATGCAGTTGGCAAGGGATGTCAGTCTTTCTTGTTCCCTGGAATTGAGAGGTACTCTCATCTTAGCAATGAACTTGAGCCCTTGAATCTGGAAAAGTACTAAGTGGGTGTTAGTTATCGGGTGAGCAATGGTTTATTGATAGTGTTCAATTGTTTCCATGAGGAGATTATTCCAGTACTCAACAGCAGTATGCCAGTGTGTGTGTGTGTGTGTGTGTGTGTGTGTGTGTGTGTGTGTGTGTGTGTGTGTATCTGCAGGTACATGTAGGTGTGGAGGCCAGAGGATATCTTCTGATGTCATCCTTAGAAATGCCTCCTCTGAGACAAAGGGTTTCATTGGCTTGGAGCCCACCAATGATCTTAGACTAGCTGGCCAAGGAGCCCCAGGGATTGTCTTATCTCTGCCCTTTTGGCATTGACCAAAAGTTCCTGTAGGCATGGCCATCATCTTTCCAGTTGGTCCTAGGGATTGAACTTTGACCTCCATGTTGGGAGGCAAACACTTTACCCACAGAGCCATCTCCCTGGCCCTGCAATATGCTCATTTGGTATGAAGATCGTGGTACGATTATGAGTTCTGTTTTACCACTCCGGAATTTCTCCCCAGGAAAGAACTGTGTCTTGCTCTTCCCTCTCCTGTCCAATGCGCAGCGCAGTGTCTTGGCAGCAAGCAGACAGAGCTCCTTGCCTGAATGAATGTGTGCTCTGTTCAGAAATGTGTCAATTATCATCTAATATGTGTAATCACTTTTGTGAGGAAGCCTTCTCATGTTGCTGGAGAATTCACTGCCAGGCTAAATCCTTGTATATCCCTTTACAGTAACATAAGGTCAGACTTCCCCATGTATCTGGTGGAATGCCACTCCAGCATGGGGAGCTAGATCCCCTGGGCATAGACAAGCTTAGAGGAGGACCTGTGAAGATCACCAAGGACAAAGGGCCACTCCAGGGTTCAGAGCTGGCTTCAGAAAGGCCCCTCTTCCCTATCACCATCGGGGATGGGGTTTGGTGATGTACATGAAAAACACACTTGGGAGAACATGGGAAGGTGGTGAGTTCCAGGACAGGTTTGAGCGACAAAAGGAGGTCTTATTTCACAAACAGGACAGAAGAGGGAGAGGAGGGTGTGTGTGCTTTCTGTCACTTCAAGGTTGACCTGCGATTGCCATCTCTGGAAAGGAAAAGTGAAAACTTTCCTCAACTTGTGAGGAAAGTGTGGTTTTCAGCTCTGCCCTCCCACTTCTTCCCTTTATGTGTAGTCAAGCTTATGGTTGTATAAGTGAGAAAATGGAGGGTCAAGGTGGTAAAGCCATATCTTAGTTAGGAAGTTAGTTTAGGCCTAGAATTTATACCTAGGCTCTTGACCTGATGTGACTGTATCAGCCTCCTCTCTGCCTTCCATGAACCCACATCCGTACAGCCCCTTTCTCAGAGGCCCTCACCACTGTCCTAACTACCATGGATGGGACACTTACACCCCAGGCACTGTGCACTTGCCATGGGCCTTAGTCAACCTCAGCAGCTTTATGAAGTCAGTACATCGCAAAAGACTCCACCGAGGTAGATGTTGCACTGCGGTAAAGGCGAAACCGCCGAAGTCCTACGGCTGCCTCTGGATCAATATCCCTCACTTTTACACACTGCCCAGCTTCCCCACAATGGCCTCGCTTCTCCGTGGCTCCCATTCCTCAGCAGAATGGAAGTTACAAGCTTTTCAATTTAATCTAGTAACAATAATCTAAGATCAAACATAAATACTCCATATTAGTCTAAGAACCTCAAGCTAGGTATCTCAATGGCAATTTGTTTTCACCTGGTTCTGGAGGCTGGATGTCTGAGGTTGCAGTGTTCATGCATGTAGGTCCTCCTAAGGCCCCTCTCCTACCCTTCTACATGGCCTTCTCTCCTATTGAGTCCTCATTCAAGGTTCCCTTAGTATAGCCTGTATCCTCTTCTTCTGAGGGTATGTGTCTCCAAGTGTGAACTGGGATTGGGGTGGCCCGACGCTGCCTCTTTTCATGGTGTTTTCATCTGGAAACAGGTTTTTTTTGGCTGTTTAATCCTAAAGAAATCACCTGCAGCGGCATGTCGCACGCCGAGGTGCCGAGGGAGATGCTGTTTATTGGATGTGGGAAGAGCACTGGCTGAATGTGGATTTTAACCTCACTTCCCAGGAGACCGGCTAACCCTAACTCTCAGCTCCATGTCTGTTCTTGCAGGCACTTAGATGATGAAGAGAGACAAATCCGACAAGCAGTGCCTGTTCACAGGAACCTCACTGATGCTGCACATTTCTAAGGACCATCCCTTCTAGAAGAATCTGTAAGCCTCCCAGTGAAATATGCCTAACGGCTATTTCAAATTCCAGAGGTGTCACGGGTGAATTCCCAGGGTCAGCAAATGATAGGGCTTCGGGGCCATTTACTGTGTGAGCTTGAGAGCTATTTGCTTGGTGTGCAAATAACTCCCTGGCTCCTGACTGAAGAGTGGCCAGTTCTTCTTTCTCAGGAAGGCCCTTAAGTTCTGTTTATAAATCCTCTTTTGTCATCCAGAGGCAGAGAGCCTCCAGTTGCACTCTGGCTGTTTCCTGGAATGAACTAAACTCCAGGCCGGGATCTAGGGACGGTCTGTCTGAGTGGGCGTTAAGTGCTCACCACCTGGAACCCGCAGTATCGGGAGTCCATGAGGAAAGGAGGAAGAAGCCTACAAAGCCACTTGGGTTTCTCCTCTCTTGGGTAATGTGGCACTTCACACAGTGGGTCTATTGTTCAAAACCAAATGGGAGCCAAACCCCCCTCCTGAGGAAGAGATGTAGGAACCTCTTCCCTGATCCTTCTGGCTCTGTCCCCTTCTCTATCTACCTTGCCATTTGAACCTGCTTTTCGGGTGAAACAAGTTGGTGCAGATAGTATGTTTTCGTTTGTGTTCCCATGTCCAACAGTTGTCTGCTTAGGGACAGATACAGATATTGCCTGGCATTTCCCTGTCTCTCACCTCCACTAAGCCCTAGCTATAATTTCTCGTGAAGAAGAGCTGGGTTGAATTTGTTACTTCTTGTTTACAACAAAATCTAGGATGGCCAAACATTAAAAATGAAGGCGTTCCTCCCCCACTTTGGTAGCTAACCCTCACCGTTCTGGGAGATTGGCAAGACTCCTACGAGCTGCTTGATGTGGCCGAGCCTTAGCGTCCTTCCTTCTGTAAAGTCAGGGCTAAGCTTCCATCTAGCACTGGCTGTGAGTCTTGTAGGAAAACAATCCTGACATTGTAGAGTTGGTCTCCCAATATGGCTGCCTCTCTCCTGTATGAGGGTCTGCTGGGTGTCTTATCTCTTGGGTCAGTGAGGTATGGAAGCCTGTGTAGCATGCACCGTGCAAGTCTCTCTTCAGGAGAGGCCTCCTTGGAGCAAGTCTAGGCTTTACCTAGAGAGCTTATGTGCTCCTAAGAGCAGGTCAGAGCTTGAGTGAGAGGGTGGGTCCAAGAAGGGGAGGCTCCACACGTTTGTTTTTGATCTTCAGAACACACCAGATGGACTTAAGATATCTTGGGATCTGTCAGTAAGCATTCTTGTCAGGAGGCCAGAGGATGGTGCCAGAACCTTGTGTGCTAGGTTGTACTGAAGAGTGACATTTCCTTCTGTGCCTTGGGAGACTAAGGCGTGCTTCCTGCTCCAAGCAAGGCACATGCTGTACAGAGAGGCAGAGAGCTACAGTGGTCTGTGGTTCCTACTGTTTCCTTCATAGGTCTTAGGCCTAGCCAAGAATCTATTTAGTCCTCTCTGTTCTTCCTACCTTCCTTTTCTCTTCCTCTCTTCCCAGGGGAGGAGGGGATGGAGAGAGAGATAGAGAGAGAGAGATCACTTTCTCTTTTCAAAGCCATATCAAAATGATTCTTCCAAGTGAGAGATGAGACCACAGTGACACTTATATCCTACCTCGCGTGATACCCTTTTCTGTGCAGCACTGTGGAGACCCCAGAACCTTTGTTGGGTTGTGATTCAGAACATGTTGGGAAAAAAAATATTTAAACGCTGCATGTTTTTCACATACTTGGGCTGTAAATGTTGCAATCTAGAACTTTCTCACACATGCATGCAATAACAAATACATTACTAGTTTGTAACTAACCTGAAATAATTTATTAACGGAACTGAGAAGAATTTTTTTTTTAAAACATGATTCACAACCATCTGGTTTCATGAAGGAAATGAGATATTTGGCAAATATCTTTTGTTTTATTTGCCAGTAAATTCTACTCCTCCCTCTGCGTCATGAAGTGAGACATGTGCTCAGTGGCCTCTGACCCATGAGCGGTCTTACATAGCTATCATCTGTAGGCTTGTATCCGTGTTACCACGGCCACTAAACACAGCTGCCTGGGTTCATGACTTGGAGCCATCTACGTGGGACTGTTTCTCTTGACACCCACTTCCCAGGCCTGAGCACGAGCCACGGGATTGCTTGACTGGCAAATTAGCATCCCGCTCTGCACAGTGACTTTCCAGGTAGAAGGATAAACCTTCTGGACAGTAAAACTGAGGTGAGTTAGGAGAGCCTGTACTGAGGGAGTCTGTAGGCCAAGTGAGTCATTCAGTCAGTGTGACAAGTTGGACATGAATATGTGACTTGGCAAGTCACAGGAGCCTTACTAAGCTAGTCTGAACCACTCTGCTTGTGTGCTGACCCGATGTTCTGCTGGTCATACAAGAGGATCTGTGAAGTGTCCCTAAAGTGAAAGCCCAGGTTTTTGGACATTGGGAAAGGAGCTAGGAGCCTTGTCCTGTGCTGTGGTACTCTTTCTTACTTACTCCATGTGAAATGTCACAGAGATTGGGTTGGGGCCTCAAGACCTGGACAATGATGAGAAAGAAGATGTCCAAGATGGTACCTTTTGTACTGGAAGAGTCTCAAGCACTGATCCAGGCAGCCCGCCCAAGGGAACATAATCTCAATGACTAGACAGAGCTCCTTATGCATAAATCAGGAAGGAATCTGCAGGGGACAAACGGCATCTCCAAATAGAGGACCTCAGTGCCCATTTGGCTCAGAGAGGTTGTGGGGTACAACTGTAGCCTCTCTTTATGGGCAACACAGTGGGAAAGACAGATCAAGATCAAGAGGGTAAGCTCATGTAACCTCCCTATGAACCCAAGTCATCATACAAAGGTAGGTCTATGTCAAGAACTGCAAACAGGAGTTTGGAAGTTTCCTGAAGTCTGGAAATTCTTACAAAGTGTATGGTATGTGGGTAGCAAGGATGGCTTGTGAGGAGAAAGAAACTTTTTCTTTTTCTTTTTCTTTTTTGAGACAGGGTTTCTCTGTATCACTTGACTGTCCTGGAACTCACTCTGTAGACCAGGCTGGCCTCGAACTCAGAAATCTGCCTGCCTCTGCCTCCCGAGTGCTGGGATTAAAGGCGTGCGCCACCACGCCCAGCTAGAAATAAACTTTTACCTAGAAACCTTCCTTTGCCTTTCTTCAAAAATAGAGAGCCCAGGGCCAGTGAGATGGCTCTCTAGGTAAAGGTGCCTGCTGCCAAGGATGATAACATGAGTTCAATTCTCTAGCACCACACAGGAAATAGAGAACTAACTGACTTCTGAATGTTGTCCTCTGACCTCCATACACATGCCATGGCACACAATCATCCCCTCACATACATACCCACACACACATTAACAAAATCAATTAAAATGTAATAATAATAATAAAAAGGCCTACATCATTGCGTTTTGTACTTGGGTTTGTTAGCAATGGTCCTCTGAGGGATTATTGGCAGTTAATGATTGTTGAGGGGCAGTGCAATCTTCTCCATTGATAAGTTCCTACCCCTTCTCTAGCAAGAAACTCAAATTAAGCTCACTGGGTCACACACGGAAGGAAGATGTGAAATTCGGGGGCGGGGGGACTTGCCAAGAAGAAAAATGCCCAGGAGAGGGGGGCAAGGTAGAGAGGTGGGGGCAGAAATTACTCTAAGTGTGTAAGAGTATTCTTTAAAAGTGAGTATGAAATCATGGAGAGTTTATAATCAAGAGAATTCAGTATTTTTTTCCCTCCAAAAATAAAAAGGGAAATGTCATTAGAACAAATTTTATGCATATTTCAATTTGGACAAACTAGAAAAATTCTAAAGGCAGAATTTCTTCCTTGGTTTTAAAACCTTTTAGTCACATATCTCAAAAGCCATTCACTGACAGCTTTAATGCAGCCCTAGGTTTAGTCATGGAGAAGTTGCTATGCGTTTACATTATCAGGCCTTCCTGAAACAAAGCAGCTTAACCCTGCTTGCCATGCACACTCCTGGGGGGGGGGGGGGCTGGTGTTCACTGTTATGTTTAAGATACACCCCCCCAAAAAAACCCCATGCTTTTAACTAGGAAGACCCTGGCTTTCTTCAGCCATGCTCCTGTCAACTGATGATTATGCATAAGAACTATGGGTATGTAATAACAGTAAACATTCCTCAAATCATCTCCACATTAATAAACATTGATATCCAAACTGTCAATTAAAATGGGCAACAAACTGTATATCTGTATATGTATTCACATTTAAGTGACCATTTAAGTATCACTAGAGGTGTTTTTAATGAAAGGATCGGAAGAAACTCTAATAACTAGTCTTTTGGAACAAAAATCGTACTGATAGTCTCAATCTGATACCTTTCTAGTTTCAATCAATTGTCTTCTCATGGGCCAACAGCATGTAAGATGGAAGACTGAGAATTGGAATCTTGACCAGGAATAGTGAATACATAACCTGCTCACTGGTCCCTGGGTTTTCCTGGTCCAGAACCCACCCCACCCCCCAAGCCCCATACCCCAATCCCCAGCTGCAGCCAGAGCATCCAAGATCTACACGTGCTCACCCCCTTGGCTCAGTTCATGGACTAGAGTCCAAACTCTCAGGCAGTCCCTCATGATTTGGCCCTAGCCAAATCTTCATTTCTGTTTCCCACACACTCATTTGTCCCCACCCTAGAAGACACACCCTAGACTTGCATCAAGCTGCTCTCCCCGCTAAGCACCAAGCTCTTGTCCTCTGTGTCCAGAGTGCTCATGTGCTGCCTTCTACCTAACCCCGTCCCTGCTTCTGCCCTTCCTTCGTGCATAGAATCTGGGGTCTTTCTCTATATTCCCAGCAGCGTTTCCTGTGTCACCGTGTCGGTTGGTAATATTTCCCGTGGTATTGTGCCAGGCTACCTCATGGAAAGGCTGCAGGGAGCTAATCTTTCACCTCTTTAAATGACTTGAAGACATAGGTCGAATACTCCATGCGTGAGTTCAAACCTGTTTCGGAGTTCACGTTTCCACTCCCAGATTTTTGGAATACTGACATATTAATCACAAACTACCTCGAAGATGGGACTCTAGTCAAATTACAGAATTTATTTTGATTTTATATATAATTTGTGCACACAGTCTTAATGGAGGTATGCAACACTTTTTAGTGTGTGTATTTTGACCAGACCTGTCACATGAGGTCAGGTATAGACAGTTTCACTTGGGGCATCAAAACAAAGCTCACAGTTTGAATTTTGGAACACTGTGGACTTGTTTTCTCGGGTGTTGTTTGTTTGTTTGTTTGTTTGTGGTTCAGGAATGCTCAGCTGTAGTTAGTACCTAATAAATACCAAATTGATGTTTGCTCTCATCTGCATGTGCGACATCTTTCGAGAGACTCATAAAGCCTGTAGAACCTCACTAGAATAGATGGAATTCAAGATGCTGGTCTGATTTGGAAAAAATGTCTGATCATTAGAGAGTAATTTACAAAATGTAACATTATTATTTTTGAGTATGTGCCATATCTGAGCTAGGCTGTCACATACTGCCCTTCCTCTAATTGGTCCCAATGAGTGACTTGAAGTTACTATATCACAATATCCTCATCTGGGATCCTCTGTGCTGCAAATTCAGCCAAGTTACTGACACAAAAGGGGCTGCTTCCAAAGGCCCTACCTAAGAAGATGATTTATTTACCATTTTTATCCCAATTTTCAGTAAGGTTGGCTAAATAAACTTTACTCCGGCTATTGTCAAAAGTGTTGGGATTGTTGGGCTGGTGTCAGTAGAAACGAGACCCTTCAGCTTAATCAGGCCAAATACAGGGAAATAGAAAGTGGAATGAATCTGTTCTTCCATGGGAACTGCTTGCACAACATTGGTTCCTTTAGTTAGCCACCATTGCTCGATCGCAGACCATTTGTAACTTGAATAGGTTTCAGAGCTCCTCCCACTGGCACACCTAACAGGAAAAGGCAAAAATGTGACATTTTCCAATAAAGGTATAAGTGAGCAGTTGCTGTGGGAGGGGGTTTTCTACCATGTTAGGTAGACATTTACAGAAGTTGGCTCATGTGAGATGTATAAAACATATGTCTATCTCTGTGCTTATACAAACACTGCTAGTAGCAGCTAACATTCAGCAAAGGCTTACTGCATGCTCTGCAGGCTTCTAATAATCCTATATATTAACTCATTCCATTCAGCTAGTAAATCATCTCCTATAGAATTGGAAAGATGTTTTAGAATTACCATTTCTGTTTGAAAGATGAAGTAACAGGCACAGAGAGGTTGTGCGACCTGCCTGTGGTCACACAGCTGATAGATAGGTGGCAGAGGCGCAGCACAGTGCAGGCAAACAAGTGGGTACTGAGCAGGGTTCAGCGAAAGCTCTGCGGCTTGGTGATCCCACGGGCTAATAAAGAAGTGAGACGTATAAACAAAATGCTGGAGGATGTAAGTGATGGAAAACAAGAAGTGGGTTCAAGTGGAAGGCAAGAGAAGTTCCTCAGGAAGAAGTAGCTGCTGGCTGAGACGCTGAGGGACAAGGCATGAGGAGGCCCCAGGTTCCATCCCCAGAGCTGCTACATAAGTAAGCAAACTCTGGCTGCTCCGCTCAAGGCGAATTGAAACGGGCCTGGGAAGGAACAGCAGGTCTGGGGGAAGTAGGATGGGTGGTGGGACAGGCAAAGGAGGGACCAGGCAGAGGATTCAACAGCAGCAAACTGTGGGCTTTTGAGAATGACCATGGTTCTGTAACTCAAGCTGGCATCCCCGTTCTCATGTGTGCCCTTGGTGACAATTTACCTTCTCTGGCTTAAGAGCATGGGGGGGGGGTGTGGTCCATATCCCATGAGCCTCTTGGGAAGTAATGAAGGTATATTATAGACCTGAGCCTCACACGTGCCTGATGGGTGCTCAGGTACGGCCAGAGAACTGAGCTGTCGCTGCTGATTGGAGGAAGAAGAGAGGCTGGAAGATTACTGTCGGGTCTCAAGAAACTGGATTTAACAGGAGCAAGAAATAGGACGGAAGCAAGTTTGAGGAAGGAAAGTTGGGTTGTTTGGCACAGGTGGATGGAAGGCTGCCATTTGGGGTAAATACAGAGCTCTGGAAGGAGAATAAACAGATGTGGGTTAAGAACCCCATCGAGAGCACGTCAGACATACACAGCTCTGCGGGCCCCGGGAAAAGTCTATGTGTGGTAGTCTGCCATAGCTTTCATTAACTTGATTAGTATTTGGTGGGTAAAGTTGCAATACCCCCTCATTTGGAGTCAAACACTATGGATGGAGTAAGCTTTCCAGGCAAGGGGTGGTTGTCCTCTATATTTACCTCAAGAGGGATGGCAGATGGATGACCCAGGGAAGCAGACTCAGAACAAAACAGGGAATCTGTGGTACTACGGTGTTCCGAGTCTGGCATTCTTAAAAATGGGCCCCCTTTGATGGGCTGTCGTGAAGGGCTCTCAGGAGGAAAGACAGAATTCTGATACTGCTGTTCTGTCCCCTCCTAGAAGTTGGGCTAGAATCACAATTGCTTGAAGAGTAAATTATAATAGAGGTATCAAATAATAGTGGCTTCCAAATGTAGAGGGTAGGAAAGGGCTGATGTAGCCTCCCCTCATAAAATCTGGTAGGAAGCTGGAGGGAGTCTCTTCCTGCCCTAACAATTTATGATATTGTGATGGTTAGAAGAGACTGGCTATTTAGATAGTTAGAATAGAAATGGATCGTGTCCTTATATAGTTGATGGTCTTTATTTTCACACACACACACATACACACACCCCTGTACAACATACAGAACTGCATATCTCTACAATCATCTCACAGTTATTTAAAAACCACACTAAGTCTGTTAGGATCTTAGGCACAGTTATAGTGAAAAGGCATTTCACATAACATAGACATGGAAATATTTGGTGCTGGAAAGAATTCGAGAGAGTATCATTTCTTTAGGATGCAGACAAAAAGACAGAAGTCCAGAATGGTCAAGGTCACATGCTTACTGTTACAAAGCCTATTAAAGCCAGAACCAACATCAGAGCTTAGCTCAGTGAAGTTTGACCTGGACTATTAACCAGAGGAGGGAAGGCAAAGCTCACCTCACTTACTAAATGGCTGAAGAGTAGGTTTCAGACATTCGTGTAAGCCAGTGCCCCCCTGATGTGCCTCAGAGTCCTGAACAGCTATTCCACAGTTAACCCAGGAGCCTTGGATGGAAGTCCAAGGATCAGCATTGTAAGAGGTCACTCTGAAAGATTCCCAAAGGCAACTTGCAAGAAAAATATCAAGTTCAGTTGTCATGTCCTATCACGTCCTCAGTGAGGTCTGAGTGTTGACTCAGTTAAGTTCAACTCAGGTCAACACTGTGGCCCCAGACATGGTTACAGGATGATGTGTCTGTCCTTTGAAAGGAGAAGAGACAATTACTAGGATATAAGAACTGATAGCATCCGTCAGTGCCATTACCCAACTTTGAAAATGCCTCAGGCATGATCTCAGAAGGCCTGAGACCTCCTTTATAGCCATTTAAGACTCAAACAGGCTCTCAGACCTCAAGTCTATCCCTTGACTCTTTTGGAAAATGGCCTGAGATAATGGAGTTTTCCAGTTATTCATAATAATGAATAGCTTTAGTGATACTAAGATGCATAATATTTTACTAGTGCCCACTATCGATCATATAATTTAACAAGTTGTATTTGAATTTTTTCTTTTCATTTCAACTTATCCAATCTTTCTAAAAATTGCAACCTATTTATAGGGGAACTGAAAGCTTTGTGATATTTCATTGGTGTTGCTTAATTAAGCTCTATAATTACAGTAAAAACTGAGGCAGTAGAAACAGGTTTGGGAACAAACACAACCAATTCTTGGTGGGCATAAAGCTCAGCTAGTGGGAGCATGTGGTTCCCACAGAGAACCTGGACGGTGAGTACTCTTCGTGATGCTGTTAGACAAGTGCTTGTCACAGATGCACGGTCAGTTAATCGGGAGGCCCCTGACACATCCAAAGAGCTTCCTTTGTACAGTAACTTATTTGACCAATTTCCCATGTTGGACATCTGAGCACCCCACCTCTATGCCATTGTTGAAGCAACACAGCATTCAGTACTCATGCAGGTAAATCACTGGGCACCGTCATGATTATTCCCAGACTTGGAATAACAGGGTAAAATTGTGTACATCTTGAAAGCCTTTAATACACATTTTTGAATTGCTCTTCAGAAAGGTTTCCCTGGAGTTGATATTTTAAAACACAATTTAAAATAACCAGAGGGCTTTGACTAGGCAGTCTCATTAAACAACCAACTCCATTTTCCCGCATGTGGTAAGAATTTAAGTCCCCTCCCCCACCGTAAACAGTGATTTCACCTCCTTTTAGGCATGGTTGGAAAACACCTCCGTTTTTTTTGTTGTTGTTGTTTTCTGCGACAATAGCAACGGTTCCCACGGACAGAATTTATTTTTCATCTAGTAATTCAAACCATTTGGTTTTAGGATGTGGCTGGGAAAAATGAGCCAAAGATACAAGGTTAAGGCAGCTTGACTCTTATGCCATGTATGTAGTCCAACTTCGGGTTTGGCCCGGTCCAGTTGCTATGGTTTGTGACGTTGTGTTGTAGCAACAAGGTCCACAAGCTTCAGTGTGTGAAATGTGAGGTCCCTCCGTGAGGAACATTCTGAACTCTGGGAGGGAAAGGCTCGGGGATCAGGTGGTGTCTTGGACCAGCTCTCTGGAATGCCCATTCTATCCCAAGTTCCAGCCAAGAGCAAAACAGTCATCGATTCTCTAAAGAGCTTTTTCCATCCTTTGGAACTTCCCCGGGGTGGGAATCCGACGTCCTAAGGTTGACAGGGTGTGAATAAGGGACACTCGGCCATCGAGCTTAAAGTAATGTGAATCACAGTATAGGGATACGACTGCGTCCCTTGGCACTCTTCCTGCGTATCTGGGACGAGGAGGGCTCACAAGGGAGCTATTCTGATGCCTTTTGGCACCCGTTGGAGCTTGACGTGGCTGTGGGGAGGAGGGCGTTGGAGAGTGTGGAAATGGAACCGAAATCTCTGCTTCCCTTAGGCCACACATCTGGACAGCTGGACCAAGAGTAAAAAGCCACAGGACTGGGACAAATGGAGGCGTCAGAGTCACCAGCATAGTCCCTAGGCAGTAGAATGAGGTCTGGGTGGGTAAACTCAGCCAAGATGGCACAGTATGACCTTGGAGGACGTCTTCTAAAATCTTCACAAATATCTGTGTGGGTTAAGTCCTGCTCACTTAAAACACTGGGGTGAAATGGGCTGCTATGATTTATTTAGGTGAAAGGGTTATCTGTTAGTGTCAGGTTGTATAGATATTATACTTTTGTTTTCTAAAAATGTCCAAATCTTATAGAGGAGCAGGAAGGGTCATAAAAACTCCAGCCAGGCAACCTTTGCTCCTACCCATGGAGAAAGAACAGACAGGATTCTGGACCCTTTCCCATGTCTCTCCCAAATGCTAATAGGGGCTTAGAATTCCCCAGAAGAAATTAATTTGGGGGGGAGTTCATGGTAAGTGAAAACATTTTCAAAGTCAAAGTCACATAATAAATAAAATATATGGAAGGGCAATGAATGATAAGAGGCCTAGCTGAGGGAAGTTATTCATCGGTACATCANGACAGGATTCTGGACCCTTTCCCATGTCTCTCCCAAATGCTAATAGGGGCTTAGAATTCCCCAGAAGAAATTAATTTGGGGGGGAGTTCATGGTAAGTGAAAACATTTTCAAAGTCAAAGTCACATAATAAATAAAATATATGGAAGGGCAATGAATGATAAGAGGCCTAGCTGAGGGAAGTTATTCATCGGTACATCATTGATCAATACATACTTGATCATTTATGTATCAAGTGCCAGGGTCTTCCTTTTCAGAGAACATTGCTGCACTGGTTTCAGTATCAATCACAATCTAGTTCTTGATTAGTGTTTTACTTTTACTTTTAATGCTTTTTATTTTTCTTCCTTTGTGGCAGGGTCTTGCTGTTTAGCTAAGGCTGACCAGTCTTGCCAACTTCCTGCCTTAGCTATCTGAGTCCTAGGATTATAAGTGTCCCCACTTAGTTCATAGGCACTTAATTTTTTTATTTATTCTTTTTATTAATTTATTTATTTACTTTAGATCCGGATGGTATCTTCTCCTCCCTCTTCTCCTCCCAATCCTTCCCTCTTACCTTCCCTCCCCCTAACACTCTCTCTTTCTCCTCAGAAAAGAGGCCTCCCATGGATATCAACCTGCCTTGGCAAGCCACGTGTAGTAGGGTCAGATGCATCTTCTTCTACTGAGACTCTTATTTTAGGTGTTAGAGTGTATGTATGTGCACCATGTGCATGCAGTGCCTGTGCAGACCTGCAGAGGGCGTTGAATAACCTGGAACTGGGGTTACAGACAGGTGTGAGCCACCATGTGAGCGCTGGGAACTAAACCCAGGTTCTCTCTCTAAAAGAACAAGTTCTCTTAACTACTGAGCCATCATCGATTGTTCCAGCCCCAAGAAGCTCTACATTTTAATGGAGCTGATAGTAACTCTATTTTCTTTGTGGCTGTGGCTTTTACTTCTGACTCTAAAGTGATTTTGTAACATTTTTAAAGATATTATCCTTTCTTTCTTTCTTTCTTTCTTTCTTTCTTTCTTTCTTTCTTTCTTTCTTTCTTTCTTTCTTTCTTAAAATGTCACTATTAATTCCCCCCCCTTAAGTTTTTATTTCACCAGAGTTAATATTTATGTAAGTTCTTAAGAGGAGACCAAATTTGAACTGTTTTCTTTATGGACAGAATGTGGTGTGTGTGTGTGTGTGTGTGTGTGTGTGTGTGTGTGTGTGTGTGTGTGTTATGTCTGTGTGTGTGTGGTGTGTATGTGGGATGTGTGGTGTGTGTATATGT